>CABHPH010132160.1:32827-45487 GCA_902168325.1 Peromyscus nudipes | reverse complement strand
CACACACACACACACACACACACACACACACACACACACACACACACCCTGCACACCATGTCTAAAATAGTTTGCAATAAATAGACACCATGTGGCCCTTGTGGGAGTTAAGACTGTTTGGAGGTGGCAGCATGGAGCAAGGAAATGTCTCTTTGGGACAGCAGAAAGGGCTGTGGCACCCCTGAGAAGGTGGTGGGTCTGTGGTGACAAGAGGCAGCGTCCAGGCTCCTGCACAGAGGCGGTCACTGAGTGGGCACTCCCTCTCCAATTTTAAAATTGCAGCAGTCCAGGGGCCCGGAGCCAGAGGGGCTCCTAGGACACGGTGATTTCCTCGTCCTCCTCGCCCTCTTCATCCTCATCGGAATCAGAGAAGTCCGAGGGTTTACCCGGGCTGCTGGAGTGCGCAGGAGAGCCGGGCAGGGGCCCTTCCAGCAGGTGTCGAGGGTCAGGGGGCGCATGGTAGGCCAGGCAGGGACCCGGGATGTCTTCCTCCTCATCCCCAGGGCCCTTCTGGCCTACGTCGCTAAGGTCTGGGTGAGGGTTTAGTTTTGTGGGAAGGGTCTGCTCTCGGCAGCCCCCGCTAGACAGGAGCTCGCGCTCTTTGGAGTTCCGCCACTTCATGCGTCGATTCTGGAACCAGATTTTCACCTGTGAGGGAAGAACAGGGAAGCCAGTCAGAGTGTGCTCACTGCCAGGTGGGGGGTGCGGGAGGGGTGCGGGGGTGGGGGGTGCACAGCCCTCCGGACCCAGACTTGGGAACACAGGGGAGAGAGCTGTCTTTCTTGCCTTCAAGGTGATTTCTGCGGAGTTACTCCTTACCAACCTTGTAGCTCATCATTTCCCTCCTGCTCCATCTTCTACCCACCCTCCCATCCAGGAATGTTCGCACTCATATATTCAGCCACTCACCCCCTATCCATTCATCCACTCATCCATGCATGTATCCAATTCATGTATCCATGTTCCCATTCATGTATCCATTCACCTACCCCAACCATGCATACACTCATCCATGCATACACACCTGTCTATGCACATACATCTCTCCATCCATATATCTACCCATGCATCCTTGCACCCCTCCATCCACCCTCTCCTCTGGCACTTGACTCAGTTGAGCGGGTGGGGGCGTTGGGTCTAGTGAGATGGGAGTGGGGAAGCAGGCTGCTCTGGGGAGTCTCAAATAACTTGGCTCCTACGCTTACTCCCTCGCTACGCCTGGGTTTCCCCAGCTGCACTGCGGGTCTAAGCCGCAGAGCAGAGAGCTCTTGCTATTGATTGGCACGGGTTAGGGTGGAGTGTGAGGGTGGGGCGGTGGAGGCCGCGAGCACCTGCGAGTCCTTCAAGCCCAGCTTGGCCGCCAGCTTCTTCCGGTCTGGCTTGCTGATGTATTTCTGCTTCTGGAACGTCTTCTCCAGGGCTTTGCGCTGCACGTCGGAGAACACAGCTCTGCGCAGCATGCCCCGGCGAGGCTTCCCGCGAGCGGCGAGCGGCCAGGAGAACGTCCCGGGGATGGGCACCACGCTGGAGGACGCTGCGGGGTGGGGGAGGTGACGAATGAGCTGGGTGTCCTGCCGAGCGGGAGCCTCTACTTCCCCTAAGCAGTTTTCCCTGGCTTTCTCCCTCCCTTTCTCTGGGGTCCCTTCATCTCTTTAAAGCACTTCTTTTTCTCCCGGTGGAGAATAGACCGAGAACCTACAACCTGCCTGAGTGAAAGGCTCTTTCCGCACAAATAACTTTCCCTTTCAACCGTGCAAACCCGGATTAGGAAAAACGACGAAAACAGAAGCCACAATCGCCTGTTGCTCCCCCAACCCCTACCATTCAAGCCGCACCAACCAGCTTAAATAGCAACAGAATAAAGTAAATTTCAAAAATAAAAATAAATAATCCCGCAGAGACCACTCAACACACACTCGCGTTCCCTGTAAGACCCACGGATTCGCAATCACTTTGGTGACGTTTGTACCTTTTAAAACAAGGTGTTTTGCTGGTTTGGCAGACAGGAGAAAATCCGCTTTGGCTTAATCCAGTCATTCATCTTTTTTTTAATATGATTTTTTTCTGTCTCCCCCCCCTCACAACGTAAAGAAATCGGCCTGAATACAAGGAAAGTGGCGTCTAATTAGCACATTGACCGCTTCCCACTGGGAATTGGTGCTATAAAAAGGGGGAGAGTTTCACTTTAAGGGAGAGAAAAAGAAAAACAAAAAGAAACAGAGACGCTAACGAAGCGTGAATGGTAATTGTGTAGTAATGAACTAACCGCAAAAGGCTACGGACAAGCAGCGAGAGCCATATATTACCGGGACAAAAGAGATTTACACTCAAGCTAAACACAACTGCAGGCCGAGACCATTGGGAGAGCAGCGATGGCAGAGGCTTCTCTACCCCCAATCTTTCACATTAAATGGACACGAAAAGCTATTTATAAAGCTCGGGTTGTTTTTGTTAGGCCATTGAGACGCGGGAGAAAGGAGCAAATTCCATTGTGGGCAAAAGCCTGAATGGTGGTGATGGGGAGTTTCTCTCCCCCCCCCCCTTAAAAAAAATCCGCCGCTAGTTTCTTTTGCTGTTATTGGGAGTTCTGTCCTGGTCATGCCCAGCCCCCACCCATCACCATCTAAGGGCTTCCCGGCTTTCTGAGTTTTAAATAGCTATAAAGCGTTCTAGCTGACGTTTGAACACTCGAAAATTCCCAGGATGAAAACTTTTGAGGGTGCTTCGCCTGTGGACCAGTACCCAGTGCCGGATTCTGCCAACTGTTTCTTCTTTCTCAAAAAGAGCCCGCGGGCAAGATATAGGGTTGGGAAATCAGGTTGGCAGGAGAAGGTTAGGGTCGCAGGAGGATCGTTGCTTCCTACCCCTGGGCGACCCCAGGCATCCCACACAAGAGAGTATGCCATGCGGTCTCGTGGGAAAACAAAAACAAAAAAACCCACCCAGCCCTGAATGAGTGTTAAAGGGAAATTAGCCGCGGCTGGTAGGTGTTTCTTGGCGGCGTGGAGGGGCGAGGGCCGGTCTGCGTGTGGCTGCCCGGAGGAGCTGGCCAATTGGTCACGGTGCTGAGACCTTTGTGGCGAATGGTGGCCAAGTGCACCGACTCTGTGGGAAACGGCGGCGTGAAGGGATGCCAACAGCTCCTCGCCGGGAAGGGAACCGCCTCAAATGCCGACCATGACAATTCTTGCTAATTTGTAGAGCAGGGAATTGGTGCGTAGTGTCAAGCAGTCACTGCTTGTGCTAAATGGGGTATCAAATTGGCGCGACGGATTCGTGAATGTTGTACGCCTCGCAACCTCTGAACCAGAGCGTAACCCCGAGGGGTGGACGGAGAAATACGACTTCGGGGCAGGGAGTGACGGGCCCGGACTGGGGCGGGCTGCCCCGCCTTTGGAGCAAGGAACCCGAAAGAGACCTACCTGGGAAATAGGAGGATCTAATGAAGGGTTGGAAGGAGCCTTCGAAGTAAGGAAAGGCGAACGTCTTAGGAGAGGGGCTCTGCAGCAAAGCCGGCGATGTTTCTAGTAAGGAAGGTGGGGAGAATTTGGTCATGTGCCTGATCACTACGTGGCGCGTCACATACAAGATATAATTAACACTGCAGCAGGCGTATTCACCTAGTAAAATAAATTTGTGTAGCATTGTCTTCTTATTTGGGTGAATCCCTTTAGCTCCCCTTTAGGACCCTCTCCATTCCAGAGACTTGGGCAAATAGGATGTGGGTGAGTGGGGTGGGATGTTGCAGATCCATCCATAATATAAACCAACACACTAAACATGTTTAAATAAGCATGTTGTGTTTAAAGCAAAAAAAGTCTCCTAGGTGTTGGGGGCGGGAACGCAGACACCAAAGCGCTTGCGCCCTGACATGCCAGACTGGGGAGCTGCGCTTAGTGGTCCCGGGGCTCAAGTTCATTCGGAGGCTTTTCCTCCTCCTAAATCCTCAGTACCTAAATTTCATAATCCGTGACCTGGATCCTGGGATCTGAGTTCCTGCGTGGACCTGTGGACTAACAAGCTCAGAGGAACTCGTTTGTGAAGGACTGAGCAGAAGGATGCTCGGTCGCTGGATGTGATCGAGGGCTTGGCTGTCACTTACCTCTTCTGGGCGCGGATGAGAGGATGGCGTTCACCCCAAACTTCAAGAACGTGGGCTCGCTGGCAGGGGAGAGGGCAGTCTGTGGAGAGCTGTCACGCCGACTCCCGGGCCCCGGAGAGCCCAGGTCCGAGGTCCCCGAGTCAGCGAGGACTGTGGGGGCCTCCTGCCTGGGGGGTGACAGGCTGGCAGTGGGTATGCTGCGAGGCAGGTAGGCAGGGGGCCGACTGATGCGGATCAAATCTTCCACTAGGAAACCAGAGTGGCCAGAAAATGCAGATTGAAGGGACTGGGGCAGTGTTAAGGTGGGCGTGGGTCGCAGGAGGCTGGAATACCCCGCGGGGGGCGCGAGGAGGCCGGGGAACATCATGGTCAGAGCCGGGCGGGTGCAGTAGCCCCTTTTCCCGTGGCCGGAGGGCAAACGCCTGGCTTCCCGCCCCTCCCGTGGTGCCCTCTTCGGCTCAGTGTCCTGGTAACCGTCCTACTTGGGCGTCTGCGAGTTCTCTGTGACTCTCCCCGTCCAGGAGATGGTTTTATAGGGGCCCGCCCGCTCCAGAGCTTTGAAAACTGACAGCTCTGACAATGAAGTTCAACAAAGTTCTCCACTCGGGCTTCATTCGCGGGAGGTTCCGGGCTCTCTGATTGGTGCAGAGACGCAATTTATGATTGGATTAGTCTTCATAAGCATGGCCCGCACAATAGGGCGGCAACAAAGGCCGGTGCGCATCAACCCTGCGCATCGACGGCCTCTCTACTATACAGTGAGCCCCCAAAGCTCTCGCTGGGGGTTTTTGTTCTGAAGCAACACCCGGGATAATTAAATGCCTATTTAGAAGTTTCAGATGACATCTTGCCTCATAGAAAAGGAATTATTTAAAGAACGCACTAAATTTATTTGCGCCCCCTGCTGAGCCTAGAAAATAAATCAATAAATATTCATAGAAGTACATCTCCAGGCTATCGGTAAAATAACTCTCCCTTGTGTGTGAGGGGCCGTGTGGAAAATTTCAAGCCCTTAAGCATGAAAACATACTAAGTCTCTGGTCTCCAGCTATTTCTCACTCAATAGCAAACGTAGAGCAGATGCGCGGAATGGGTTGGAAGACCCTCTCTCACACTTCGGGAAACTTGGAAAGAGAAGCCCTCGTGCTATCCGACATACGACGACACTCCGACCGTTTTGGGGAGATTTGAGGGGAGTTGGTATTGGTGTTGTTTTGTTTTCGTTTTCGGAGAAGAGTTTAATTTCAGAGTTTGGGGGCGCAGAAGCAGTAACACCATCCACCTTGAATTCCCAATAACCTGGAACGGGAGGAGAGGGAGAGGAAGAGGGGAAGGGGGAGGGAGAGAGAGAAATAGACAGACAGAGAAATATATAGAGAGAAATAGAGAGAGGGAGAAAGAGAGAGAGAAAGAGAGAGAGGGAGAGAGAGACAGAGAGAGAGAGAGAGAGAGAGAGAGAGAGAGAGAGAGAGAGAGAGAATGTGCGTGTTTCAGAGAACTTAGTTGGGACTCTGCTCAGAGTGCAGGGACGTTCCTTGGAGGAGGAGCCTTGGAGAACCTGGGACCCAAGCTCGATAGGCGATTCCACCTGGGAAGGGCTCACTCACACCCTTGAAAGTGCTCTTCCTTCCGGTAGGTCAATCCAGGCAGCATCGCTTTTTCCAACCTTTAGGAGCTCTGAAGCTCACCATCCTGACCCTTTGTTTAAGTTAGGACCCTGGGAAGTCTGAACAAAACTCCAGATATTGCTGGGCGCTTAACTCTAGAACATTTGCGCAGCTTCTGGATTCACTGTAGGTCAGAACTGTGTGAAAACTACCTGGAAGATCTAGGTACACATTGGGGAAAATGTCTCCTTCTAAGTATAGCCTTTCCAACCAGAACCCCTGTGAACCTTCTTTGGCTTTCCTGGGCCAGGGCTGAGGTAGCTCCGAGCCTCTATTGCCTGGTTTCTGGCCCGGCGAGATGACAGATGTGTTAAATGTCCCATTCATTTCTTTAGTGTGATTGAACCCTCCCCAAAGAGAAGTGTGCAGCCCTGCCAGGCCGCCCTGATCCTATTAGCCATGAACTAACTGTCACTTTCAGCTGCTTTTCCTTTTCGCTTTTTAACACAAAGCTTTCTCAAAAATCTTATTAACCAGCCTTATTTCTCTGGATGGTTTTGTTCGGGCGTTTTGTGTTGATGATCGCCATGTCGATGCTTTAACCATTCATGAAAGTGCATCTGCAATTTATATCACATTAAACCGGGAACAGAGCGCACTAAAGCTCTCCCTTGATTCAAATTAGAAAGTTGTTTGGGCCGGACTCTGGGTGAATTCATGCTTGAAGATGGCGAAACTCCAGAGTTTCCGAACCCAGGAGGAACAGCTATCTAGAAAGGAGCAGCTCAAATAAGTGGCCATTTAAACAAGACAGCGCTGCAGGGCCCTGTGCGAGCGAGGGGGCAGATCTGTTGAGGAATTTTGAAAGTTCCTCTTTTATAACGTCTTTCAGCAAAATAGGCTAAAATTCCTCCTCCTTCTCCCTTTTCTTCGTTCTCTGTTTCCCTCTCCTCCTTCCCTCCCATCTCTCTTCCCCTCCCTTCTTATTTCCTACTCCTCTCCTTACTTCATTCCCATCCCTCCATCCTCCTCATCGGAGGCCAGGAGCGGCTCGGAAATTCGGAAGAGCCTTGTGACTACAGGTGCTGGCGTTTCTGTGCATAAGGCCTTTCCTCCTCTCCGGATGATGGGAGTTCAGCCTCTACCAGCAGAAATCCTTAGGTTTCTGCCGGTGGGAGAAAGGGCCAGAGAGCAGGTCGGTCTGGGGTTGGGCTTTCCAAGGTTACTTCCGCGGAGGTGTGGCTTTCACTGCCCTGGCAGGCTCCTGACTCCTCTCCACATCCCCAAACAGTTTTGCTTATCCACAACCCAAATGCAGCTAAACCTCTGCCTTTATGAGGCCGCCCTGACTCACTATAAGGTAGGTCCACCCTTTGCTGAGCCACACGGACCCCTTAAGAATTCCTCTGGCGACAAAGAGAAAAACAGGGTCGGGGGAGGCTGGCCGCTGTTGAAAGAGCAAAACTAAATCCTAAGGAAGCAAAAAATTGCAGGAACGGATCTTACTTTAAAGTGATTTCTGAACGCGCCTTTTCAAACCCGTGGCCACCGAGGGCCACGCGCATGGCGGCCGCGCCTAAGTCCTGTGACTAATGCCATTTGACCTGAGCGCGAGGGGTTTTGTGAGTCCTGACACTCACTATAATGTCGTTATCTTCAAGTTTATTTCGGAGAAATCACTCCCATTCTTTATTTAGAGTTGAGATTTCTACCTTTTTCTCTTTCCAGGGAAAGAAGGTTTAATCCCGGCACTTGAGAAGTAAACGCAGGAGGATCTCTGTGAGTTCGAGACCAGCCTAGTATACATAGTGAGTTCCGGGTTAGCCAAGGTTTCATAGCGAGACACTGTCTCAGAAAGCAAAACAAAAGAAAGAAGATCGGAGAGGGAGAACGTGGGAGCTCGGGTTTGGGGTCAGGCCCTTCTCTGCCTGCAGCTACAGGCTGCTGGAGATACAGCCTCAGCTCCTGGCCTGAGAAGTCAAAGCTGCCAGAGGAGGGCTTTAGAATCCGTCCCGAGGGTCCCTTTCTGCTAGGCAAATGCCTTTGCAACCTCCCGACTCTCTGCGGACTGCTCCCACCGGGGAGAGTCCAGACGCAGGAGCCTGGGCCACCTAGCGAGGAGCTTCCCAGCTCTTGTGAAAGACAGCTTCCGGATCGCAGGGCCCTAAGGCAGCCTTTTGCAAGCTGCGGATTCCATAGGCTCTGGTCCTCGGCTCTGGAGCATACAGAAAGTGCCAGTAGATGAGAGAGACAGGCAGTTCTCTGTGTGGGAGGCGACGACAGGGATCGCCACTAGGCTTCTCCGGTTGGGGAGGGTGGTGGGGAGTGAGAAGAGAGTGCTGACCGGGCTAGTGCCGGAGCGAGGAGTGAGCGCTCCTGGCGCGGGCCAGAAAGCTTTACTACGGCCCCAACCTCTATTAAGACAACTCTAAGGGGCTCACCTTCAGAATAGGCCACAAGGAGCTACTGGCGGGCCCAGCCGTTTCTAGCCCCCTCCCTTTCACTCTCTCTCCCCTCTTTTTCCTCGAAAATCCTTCTATTGTGCCAATCAAGCAGATGGTTTCTAGAAAATATAGCTTGGCCTCGCTGACCGAAACTAATTTTAACTAGCTTTCCAGGCCCGCAACGTTTGTTTTGCTCTTACAAAATAGCTCCCAAAACAGCTGGCCAGGGTGAATTAAACCCATTAAAGACACGTTTATAAGAAATTATATTCACATAGATTGCCTGAACCCCTTGTGCAGCCTAAGAGAAGAGTGTTATTTAAATGAAAATGTCGCCAAAGGCTCCCCTCCTTCTCGTCGTAGCCTGAAAGTCTGAAAACATTTTACTAAATAGATTAACTTGACCATTGTCTCCCATCACATTGATCAGCTTCATTAAGTGAATAGCCCAACAAATATATTACGCATGCATGAAAAGCTCTTTTTCCAAGGCCCTCATTGTATCCTCGGCCCTGACAGGTGGTTAACTGTGTGTTGTGTTTTTTTGTGAGTTTTTTGTGTTTTCTTTTCTTTTTCTTTAAAAAAATTTTTTTTAAATTCAAAGAAAAAGGCTTCTGTAGGGCAGCCCAGTGAGGTGGTGCTGGCTTGGCAGTCCCCGCTGGGTCCTGCCCCTCCAGGGATATACAGCCCCAGAGTGCTGGGCAGTGAGTGCATCAGAGCCTATTTGAAGAGATCAGAATTGAATCTTGGTGAGTCAAGGCTTCAACCTTCAAAACCCCATCTGAGAATTAAGTTCAGAGTGTTTCTGACACGCACTCTCTCTAGTCTTGAAGATAAACTCCTTTCTCTTTTCCTTGCCTACCCAATTCTAGTCTTTAAAAAAAAGTGTGTGTGTGTGTGTGTGTGTGTGTGTGTGTGTGCACCCAAGTGTGGAAGTCAGAGGACAGCTGGCAGAATTTGGTACTTTCCTTCTACCAGGTGGGTCCCGGGAATTGAACTTGGGTTATCTAGCTTGGCAGCAAGCACCTTTACCCCGAGCCATCTCACCAGCCCAGTGCTAGTCTTTCAACTCAAGTTTGCTTCCAATTCACTTTACGATGTGTTTTTAAGGAAAGTCCTCCTCTCCTGGGCCTCGGTGGGCCTGGGGGTGAAATGAAGGGCAGCTTCATGGGGCTCTTTAAAGGCCTTTCAGATGTGAGCTTCCTGGAATGGAAAACACTCCTGCTTTTTGACCGGCTGGCTCTGGGGCCCCAGCAGCTCTGAGCCTTTGGGCCCAGTAGGAAGTGTTTCCAGGAAGAGGGAAGCTGGAACTGCTGGGAGCAGGTAGGTTGGCCATCAAGGAAGGGCTGCAGGGGCTCACTTTCTGCCCTCCCCACTCCTGGGTCTCAAAGCCATCAACAAGCCCTCAGGCTCTATCCTGACCCTTTCCACCCTGCTATAGCTCAGGCCCGCTCACACCAGGAGGTATTGGCTGGACACCCATGGAAGAAGGGGGGGGGGGCGGTTCTCCTCCCTAGCCTCTCCCTTGCCGTGGGCATCAGTTGCTTTAATCACAAGGCAGATTCGTTCTTTCCACCCACCTCCCCCCCCCACCGCCCCCACTTCTCACCCCAAGTGGGACCTATTGATTTTCTGTCTCTGACCCTTTCTGGCCAGAGGCTTGGGTGAAGGTGAAGTTGCCTGGGTGAGAAGGGTGCCTCTCCCTACCAAAATGGCTGCTTTTGTCCACAGACAGGAGAGAGGCAGATATCTGTTCAGCCTTCCCTGGGGTGCAGACCAGCTGCCCCTTAGAAAGGTTGGTTTGGTTTTGTTTTGTTTTGTTTTGTTTTGTTTTGATTTGTTTTATCCCAGCAGAGGGTATCTTGGGGAACTGGTGTGTTGGGTGCAGGTCCTGGAGCCCATCCTACCCTTCCAAGCTGAGTATAAGAAATCTGTGCTCTGTGTAGTGAGTCCTGTGCCAGTCTGTCATGCTATCTCCTGGGCAGTCTTGTCTTAATATTAAAACGTAGTCCTTAGACCTGGGGACTTGAGAGGTGTCTCCGAAGTTAAAGAGAGCTTGCTGCTCTTCCAGGGGACCAGAGGTCTATTCCCAAATCCCCACATCAGTTGGCTTTCAATTGCCTGTAATTCCAACTCCAAGGCAATCTGACCCCCTCTTCTGGCCTTCTCAGGTACCTCCATATGCATGGCATACACTAGCATAAACATGGACACATTTTAAAAATCTTTTAAAGTTGCTCTTGCCCAACATTTAAGAGCCCTCAAGCCCTCTCTGAGCTGAGACTCTCTTTGAAACCAATTCTTGCTTCCTTACCTTCTTAGCCCTTTTCTTTCATGCTCAACAAGGAAAATACAGAAGGAAGCATGGTTACATATACCCATAATACTGGAGAAATAATGGGGCTTGGAGATTGAGAGTCGGGAGCCAGCCTGGATTATAAAATGAATCCCTATTTAAAAGACAAACAGACCAAGTAGATAGTTCCTGGGCCTAGGGGGAAACTCAATACTATCAGTCCGAAGAGGAACAATGCAATAAAATGACTCCTGAAGACATATTGCTACACCCGTATATCAGTGCCTTACTTAGCCTTCACTGGAAAAGCCTCTTCTTGCAGTAGATAGGAATTTATGCAAAGATCCACAACTCTACAGTGTGCAGAGAGTGAGAGACTTTGGAGCCCTCAGTCCTAAACGGAATGTCCTCATCCAACCCCTTCCCTCAAGGCTCAGGGATCTATGTGGAAGAGGAGGCAGGAAGATTGTAAGAGCCACAGAAGACGGACGAATCCAAGGAAACAGATGCAACTGTGCACATAGGGACACACGGAGACTGGGCAGCACACGCAAGGCCCGCCCCCGTTCAGGCCAGACTGGGGGGGGGGGGGCATGGACATGGCATCCTGCTCCTAACCAAGAAGCTGTTTGCAATTGATACCTGCTGGCGAAGGGGAAATCAGTTTTCTCCAAAGGAGTCTCACTGGGCATATCAACCACATTCCAGGCAGGCCCCAAGCCTAGGAGTAGTTGGCCAGCACGGAATGAACTCAGGTTTTTTTCATAGATTTTTTTGTTTTATTCTTCTTTGTTTTCAGATTTTTTTTTGTCCTATTGGTCTTTTGTTTGCTTGTTTTGATTTTCATTTTTGTGAGGTTTTTTTTTTTTTTTTTTTTTTTTTGAAAGGGTGTTTCTGTAACAGCCCTGGCTGTCCTGGATCTCACTCTGCAGACCAGGCTGGTCTGAAACTCACAGAGATCCACCTGCCTCTGCCTCCCGAGTGCTGGGATTAAAGGTGTGCGCGCCACGGCCTGGAGTGAGTTTGTGTATGTGTTTGCTGTTGCTGTTTTGCTTCTGTTTGTTCTTGAAAGAAAGGGAGAAAAGGAACATAAAGTTGGGTGGGTGGGGAGATAGAGCGGATCTGGATGGAGTTGGGGGAGGCTAAAAACATCATCAAAATATATTGTATGAAAAAAATCTTTTCAAAAACAAAACAGCAACAACATAAAAAAGTGACCAACAACTCCCCCCACCCCAATAAAAGGATCAGGAGGAGGTGAGGTCATTGTAGAATGAGGACCAATTAGTTGGAGAAGTTGGGAGGGGGCACCGAACTCGTTTCTCATGTGAAATGTAGAGACACCAGAGTATTGTCTGGTCCAGACTCCCATGGGAGGATTAAAGGCAAGGCCGTTGGTCCTTCATATTGTAATGAAATTTAGCTTTCTAATTATTGTTTTCCTAGCAGGTACCCACAGGAGGAAATCACAGGACAGAAGCATAGTCAGTAAACAAGTCTATCTTATCCTAGGATCATTCTGGCAATCTGGGTCTTTTAGTTGGAGAGGTAAGACCGTTAATGTTTGCAGTTATTACTTAGAGGTACACTAGTTTCCCATCTCCATCTTAGAGGTTTGCCGAGTTAGTCGTGATGGCTCTTCCCACTTCCTACCTCTTCCTGCTCCTAGAGATACATCCTTTCTCGAGCACTCATGTTTGTGTGTGTGTGTGTGTGTGTGTACTCTACTGCTTCTGTGTGCAGAAGCCTCTAAGTGCCTTCTGCTGTTCTTAGACTTAGTAGACCATCTCACTTGATGCTTAGCATGGAGGTCTTCGTTTCTCCTTTGGTTTCAAGGGCAGCCTTCCTGGATATCGTAGTCTTGGTTGCAGTTGTTTTATTTCAAGGCATGGAAGGATCAGTTCTCCTGGCCTTCAGCTTCGGCTGACAGGTCTGCTGTTATTCCAACAGATGTAGATAACTCTGGGTGTCTCCTGCAGCCCTGAGCATGCTTTCTGACCTGTACTCTTGGCTCTTTAATGATAAGAGGTGGAGAGGTGGCTTAGCAGTTAAGAGCAGTTAACTGCTCTTCCAGAGGACCCGAGTTTGATTCCCAGCACCCATGTCAGGCAACTTCCCAGTCACCTGTAACTCCAGTTTCAGGTGAATATGACTTCTCTTACCTCAAGTACACACACACACACATACACACACACACACACACACACACAC
>CABHPH010132160.1:15004-32727 GCA_902168325.1 Peromyscus nudipes | reverse complement strand
GAGAGAGAGAGAGAGAGAGAGAGAGAGAGAGAGAGAGAGATGTGGAAAGGTTATTTTTCTTGTTATGTCTATTTTAGGTTCTAAACACCTTAGGACTTGGATACTGTTCTAGTTTACTTTGCTGTTGGAATAAACACTATGACCAAAAAACAACCCGGGGAAAAGGTTTATTTCAGCTTACAGGTCCTAAGCTGGTCATAGAAGGAAGTCAAGGCAGAAACTCAAGCAGAACTGAAGCTGTGACCATGGATGAATGCTGCTTACTGGCTTGCTTTCTGCTACCTTTCTTATACAGCCCACGCTCACCTGCCTATGGATGGTGACACCCACAGTGGGCTGAGCCCTTCCCATCCATCATCAAACAAGACAGTTTCTCTCAGATATGTCTGATCGAGACAGTTTTATAAGACAGGGTTCCCCTTTCCAGGTGGCTCTAGGTCAGGTCAAGTGGACACTAAAAACTAAGCAGGGCAGATGTCCAGAAACCCAGACTTGAGGAATCCCCTATTATTCTTTCACTGAGTATGTTTTCTATGCTTTCTCTGTACACATTTGTGGGTTTGGTTCCTTAGCCTTCCCCAGAGGTCTCATTTATAGTCATGATGTCTTGGAGCTTTTCTTTTCTTGCTGTCTAAATGAAACAATTCTTCAACCCTGGTTTCAGTCTCTGGTGGCCTTTCTTCAAACTGGTCTAGATACCAATAATGCTTTCTGTTGGATTTTTAATTCAGTTGCTATTGCTTTTAGTTTTCCAGATCTCAGGGTTTTTCTAGAATCCATCTCTTTTACTGAACCCCCCCTCCCCAGCTGAGGACTGAACCCAGGGCCTTGCACTTGCTAGGCAAGCGCTCTACCACTGAGCTAAATCCCCAACCCCTGAATTTCTCTTAAAGGCATAGCATTTCTTGTGCAGACCCTTTAAGACAGGGCCTCACTAGTAGCCAAGGCTGGCCTCAAGCTCACATCCCTCCTGCCTCAGCTTCCCAAGTGCTGGGACTACCAGTGGGTCCCACAGTGTCCAGACTGTCCAAATCTTGTATTGAATCCTTCATTTCATCCAGTGGTTTACTTGAATCCTCTCTCAGATCATTAGTCATTTTAAAAGGTAGACTTTTGAATTCTTTGCCTGACATTCCAACTACCTCAGAATCCTTGGCTTCGGTTATTGAAGAGCTGCTTAGGGGACTCACGTTGCTTTCTTTTTCACATTCCCCATTCTTTATTGTGATTTGTGCATCTGTTGAGGTGGATACCTGCTCTGATTTATTTGGGGGTCTTCTTACTCCAGCAGCCTTTTCTTGAGGATTCACACTCCAGGGCCATTCAGTGAGGAGGCAAATCACTGCACCACCACCCTCTGTGGTTGTGGCTTTGGCTTGCCCTCTCTAGTGGGGGAGGGTTGGAGCCACACCCTGCTTCTCCCTGAACAGCCTCTCTTTTTCCCCATGCCTTTCAGCTGCCTCACTAATACCCCTGTGACTCTTGGATTGTAGTCTAGGCTGTCCTTCGCTGCTCTGACTCATTCGTGGAGCCACACAGTAGACACTTCTAACATGCCATCTTGCCCTGGCAGCCTCCTGGAGGAGTGGCAGAGGGATGCTGGCCGTGCACTATCCCTCGTCTTCACACTCCTGCAGCCCAGCCCAGGTGCGTTGTCTCTAACATGCTAGCTGCTCTCTTCCCAGGCTGTCTTCACATTTGCTCTTCTCTCTATTTGCTTTCTTCTGTTAAAAACGTCTCTTCCTTCAAACCAGAGCTGAAATGCTGCTTTCTCACCTCTCACTTCCTGCCAACCTTGTCTTTTCATACTGGTGTTATCCATGTATAAGCATTTCATCTTTCTATAGATATGTTATCTATACAGTGTTGTGATGTTCTGTGTCTGTAACTAAGCCAAGCTGTTTAGTCTCTGTATTCCTTAGCTTCATCAACTGCCTCATCTATAATGGGCCTTATAAAACTTACTAAAAAAGAGTGTGAGGGGCTGGGGACGTGCTGCCAAGCCTGACAGCTTGAATTTGGTTTCAGAACCCACATGGTAGAGTGAGAGAGCAGACTCCTGCAGATTGCCCTCTGACCACCACACATGTGCCATAGCAAGTACATGCATGCATGTGTGCATACACACACACACACAAAATAAACAACTGTAATATTTTTTTTAAAGAGCCTGAAAGACATATTACTTAGAAAGTGGCTAGCCTCTGTCTAGGTACATAAAAATGGGTCTGTCCCCTCAATAAGCTAAATATCCTGTAAAAGTTGTTTGTTAGTTTCCTTATTTAGTATTGTGTGACAGTGCATGTGTGTGGGGGACAACTTCCAGGACGCTCCTTCCACAGTGGGCCACAGGGATCACATTCAGCCTGTCCGGCCTGGACAGCAGTGTTCTGCCATTGAGCCATCTTGTGTCAGTAGACTCCCTTGGCTGACCTGAGGTAGCGGTGGCCTTGCAGGCTCACCATCCTCCCAGACTCTTTGGCTCCTGGGCCAGGGGTATGTGGTTAGCTCCAAGAAGAAAGACTGGGGCTCTTGCAGTGATACATCACAATGAAGTCAGAGGCACCGGGGATTGATATGAGTTTCAGCCTGTTCCCATGGGACTCCAGCTTGTGTCCGTGGTTCTTGACCTCCCTCTATTTTTATGCCTACTGTTACCTTCGGGTTCTAGCAGGTGACTGTCTTCTGGAGACTGTTTAGCCAACTCCCATAATTATATACATCAGGTTTAGACCTAGCAACACATCCCCATCTACAGATGTATGTGCTACTCATGAAAGACATATGTGTGTAGAGGACTATCTCTGTTGCTCTGCCACGATCTCTGTTTAGTTCACCCTGCTCAGCACGTTTGCTCTGGAGCACACTGTCCAGCCATCACTTCTTCACGTGATGGCATCCGAAGCAGAAGGCCAGAAGAACAGTAGCAAAGGGAGCTTCATTCCCATGTGAATCTGGAAGGGAAATTCTTACACCTTGAAGTTCCGCAAGGATTGAGAGTCGTCACACTCAGAAGCTAATGTGACAAGGTAGAACTAGCTTTTGAAGTCAAGAGTTCGAATGATGGAATGCTGCGTCTCCTGATAGTGATGTGACCATGCACTGAGCATGTGCAGAGTCCAAGGTACGTGTCTCAGTGTATAGGTATTCACCCACCTCAACTCCGCTCTGATCTCAGCAGGGGCAGACTTTGCAGCACCTGCTCTTTTCAGAGAAATAGGTACTGGGTATTTGAGATGCTAGATTGTCAGATGATTACCAACATCATGTGCATCTATGCTCTGCACTCAAGCACCCTGTTCCCCACAATGCTGTCACCAAAACCTACAGATACCCTCAATCGGGTCCTAAGGGCTAACCTAAGAACCATTATGTTTGAGGAGAGCAGATGCCACATTTGGGACAATTCTGGTTCTGAGCAGGCAGGTGGCCCAGTAAGGTTCCAGTAACAAGATGGGGAAGACAAGAGGTCAGTCTGGAAATTAAGGAAACCCGGGTGACTTGGGGTGGCCTGGAAAGTTTCACCACCAGCGGAAGGCAACAGCATTAGGGGCGGGCGAGGTGAAGGCAGCATCCTCTAGGCTGGTGAACTCACGCTTTTGAGGGCAGGACTGAGGAGGACTGAGGTGGGAGGGGAAAGTTCCTGTGACCCCTACAAGTGAAGGGAGGAGGTGGAGGGAAAGGATTTGTCTTTATAACTCTTTGAAATTTCATACCTGTACACAATGCATCTTGATCATATCCATCCCAACCTCATGCCCTCCTTTAACATTTATTTATTTATTATTTTTTCAATCCACTGTGTCCAGTTAGTGCTGCCCATATGTCCATGGGTGTGGCATCATCCACTGGGGTGTAGGTAATTTACTAACAGCCACCTCCTCACAAAACAAAACAAACAAACAAACAAAAAACCCTTCTCTCCCTCCCTCAGCAGCCAGCATCTGCCATACCTTCTTTGTTAGGTGTGGGGCCTTGGGAGTCTCTTCCACCCCATGCTGGAATTTTTAACTGGCTTGATCTCACGCAGGTAACCACAGCAGCTGTGAGTTTGTATTCGAATCAGCCTTGCCATGTTCAAACAACAGCATTCACAGAGCTCCTCCCATCCTCCTCCGGCTTTCTGCACCCTTTTCCTCCTGAGCCTAGGGCAGGAGGTTGGTATGGATGTGCCATAAGCAGGCACGTTGTTGACTGTTTCCTAAATATTTGTGCTTATGTCCACAGACTGGAGCTTCTTTACCGCTACGTGCAGTGGTTAGTGCAGACACACAGCGCTGTTCGGAGTGCTGAGAATAACCACCGTGGCTGCCCAGGCAGAGTGAGGCACTGGGACAAGTTCTTCAACCCAATGCCATGGAGAGCCGGTCACCGCAGCATGCATAGCAGTGAGCCAATGCTGAAGGAGGGAGGGGTGAAGACAGAATGAGGGAAAAGAGCAGTCATGCTTGGTTTTGAGTAAAAATTCAGTAAAACAAGACCCTCGGGAGCCAGTCCAGCCCTGAATCCCAGAAAGCACAGAATTCTAGACAGTTGTTCAAAGACACCAAGGCCACAATTCTGAAACAGGGAATTCCCCTCTTAGGGGACTCTGCTGTTCGCTGGAAGCCTCTCCCATTTCTAAAAGGTCAATTTAGTTTATTCATTAAATTTATTAGACAGGGTCTCCTGTATCCCAGGCTGGCCTCAAGCTGCTGTGTAGTCAAAGAGGACCTTGACATTTTGATCCTCCTGCCTCCAACTTTAAGTGTTGAGATTACAGCTCTATGCCAGCCACCTTGCCTGGTTCTATACAGTGCCGGGGATAGATAGGCCCTAAGGCTTCCTGCATGCCAGGCAAGCACTTTACCAACTGAGCTACATCCCAGCCCCTAAATAGTTAACTACATATGAACAAGAGACATCCTCAGGGGTAACAGAAAGGAGTTTTTTTAAAAAAGATTTATTTATTACGTATACAGTGTTCTGCCTACATGCCAGAAGAGAGCACCAGATCTCATTACAGATGGTTGGGAGCAACCATGTGGTTGCTGAGAATTGAACTCAGGTCCTCTGCAAGAACAGCCAGTGCTCTTAACCGCTGAGCCATTTCTCCAGCCCAGGAATTTTTTTTTTTAAAGTGGTGCTGTTCTTGGTCTTGGTCAGAGAAGCTTGTGTTTGTCGTATAGTGATGGGAAAAGCAGGAACTCTTCTGATTAGTCAAAAGTGCTGACAGTTAAGCCGGGTGTAGTGGTGTACACCTTTAATCCCAGCACTCAGGAGGCAGAGGTAGAACTCTGAGAGTTCGAAGCCAGCCAGGTCTACACTTTGAGTTGAGACCCTGTCTCAAACAAAGAAACCAAGTGCTGACAGTTAGGGACTGTTGACATGGCCTTTGCAACCGTGAGCACACACAGCAGCTGTGGCTACTTGCATAAGACCTGCACACACACAGAGACACTCACAGAGTAGGAGGGGGATCATTGGGAAGAAGGGCCAGCAGGAGTGAGGGGGCGGGGTCTAAGAGGGTAATGAGACTGTTATGATCATAACACATTGTATATCTGTATGAAATTGCCAAAGACTTTAAAAATTAATAAAAATATGACAAGTGTAAAGGGTATCAGTCAAACCCATACCTTCCCTTGTAGGTAGTGGGGGGTTGGGGGTATGTGTTTCATTTCTAGGTACTTATTTTAAATTATCTAATTTTTTTTTTTTTTTTTGGTTTTTTCGAGACAGGGTTTCCCTGTGTAGCTTTGCGCCTTTCCTGGAACTCGCTCTGTAGCCCAGGCTGGCCTCGAACTCACAGAGATCCGCCTGGCTCTGCCTCCCGAGTGCTGGGATTAAAGGCGTGCGCCACCAACGCCCGGCGAATTATCTAATTTCTTAAAAGTGGCTGACATCAGGCTGGGTGTGGTGGTGTGCACCGTTAATCCCAGCTCTTGGGAGACAGGAGCAGGTGGATCTCTGTGAGTCTGAGACCAGCCTGATCTAGAGAGAGAGTTCCAAAACAGCCAGGGTTACATAGAGAGACCCTGTCTCAAAAAAACAAAACAAAACAAAACAAAAAAAAAGGCTAGCATCTAATATTATTTAGTTAAAATAGCTTCAACATTTCTCAAATTCAGAACCTTCCAGGGGCTGTGGCTGGAGAAGGCATTCAGGCCTCTACCGTATAGGGAGTCATGACTGGGTCTCACCTGCCGGCTCTGCTCAGCGCCCAACAGAGCCAGAAGGAGGCTCAGGAGCGTCTACAATTTGCTCCAAGGCTGACCCCACCACCACCGCAGCAGCCCCATAACTCCTGACCCTTACCTCAACCAAACAGTCTGCACTGACTTGCTATTATTTTTGGAAAATAAAGCCAGCGCTGTTTTCTCCCTCATTTCCATTCTCTCCTTCATGCGGCTCATGGGTCCATATTTTATTTTTCTGGCCCCATTCAAGATACTTTGCACTACTTATATGCCGTAAATGGCATGAAGCATGAAGGGCTGCCGCTCACACGCGGCCTGTTAATCTAATTACCGGGGGGCGGGGCTTCGGAAAATGTCTGCTCACATAGCCGGACACCTGGAGGATTGTTTCCCCAGGCTTCTAGGACACACAGTTTTGAGAGGTTTTGTTTCTTGTTTTTCCCCTATGTAGAGCAAATGAAAGAATTCAGTGGTTGTCAACATGAGTTTAGCACAAAAGTAAGGCTTAAAACGTAAGTTCATTCTGAGGGAGCTTCGGGTCACGTGAGCTTGGGGAGACCTGTTTTGCTATTTGATTTTTGGATGTTTGAAAGGAGTTCCTAAGACGTCAGGGAGGGAGTTGAAGCGGAGGAGGGCAGGCTGTCTGTTAAAGGGTGCCTACCTCAGGGGCCTTGCTGCCAGAGGCCCTTGGTCGCTGTGTGAAAGGGCAGCTTTGAATGTGCAGCCCCAGCCCGGCTCGATTTTGCACTGTTTTTTTGAGTCCTTGATTTCTACAAACAAAATAAAATACCTTGTCGAATAGAGCCCATTGAGCAGGGATGATGGGTTAAGAGTGGGGGTACGAGGTGGCAGCGTGGGTGCTTGTTATGAAGCAGAGGTTGTCCCTTGTTCCTGCAGCCTGTGAAAGGAAGGACGCCAGAGTCTGATGGCTGGGGTAGCATTGATGTGGGGTAACGGGGTAATCGGATTGAAAGAGAGCCATGGCATGTATGTCAGTTCACATCTCGTCAAAGGAATAATGCGAGGTGCTACCTAGCTGGGGCTTTGGCCCGAGGTTCAGTTAGCAAGCATCCAGGCCTCAGTGGATTCAAATATAAATTAATTCTCACAGCAGCGTGGCTTGATTAGTCTATTTGCATAATAGTGGCAACTCTGCAGAGTGGTTACTCTCTGTTTTCTTCTGCTGGGATTTGGACAAAAAAAAAGGTTTGAAATCATTTGAAAGGAGAGTGTGTGAGACGGCAGAGGAGTAAAGCCCCTCGGTGGCTCCCAGAGCTGTTTTCTGGGTCCAGAAGGGCTGGAGTTGAGGAAAGGCTAGTCCATTCCAGTGTCACCCCTGGAGGCAGGCAACAATACTTTCCCCTCCCAGGTTGTTCATGGCCTGAGATCTTGGCTCCCAAGGTTCAGGAAGGGACAGAGAATCCCTTAGTGAGGCATCCATTTGGGTGCAGGCAATACTGTAGTTTCTGAAATTCATGGCTCCCATTCTGAGGTACATAGCTCTTTGGGTGTTTGTGAAGAGAACTAAAGGTCTGTTGCCAGTCTGCCAAGAAATGAAGTAGTTTGATTTTATAAAACTCACAGTTTGAGACCTGGTTTGTCTCAGTACCCTGAGTTGATGAGAACTTGCTGAGCACAGCCTGGCTCTGCTGGGTTGTGATGGAGGCTCAGTACCCTTAGTTCTTAAGTTTGTGCTGAGCACAGCCTGGCTCTGCTGGGGAGTGGTGGGGCCACTATCCTCTGAGCCACACTGCTGCCATCTCCCTAACTTCAGTTGTACCTACTTTTGAGCACCTCATCACTATCAGGCCCATGGACTGTTGACATTCTCTCTTAGGAGGAGGGGCCGGGGAGTCAAGGACACTCACCTGGTACTTCAGCCACACCTCCCAGACATTTATATATAATTCTGCCCTAATTGCAAACAACTTGGGGGCTAAGGGAGGTGCTGGAGTATAATTCTGGGTACATATGGGAGGAGGGGGGCAGCCTAGGGGAAAGGGCTATGCTGCTGTGGGGAATTATCTTTCATGCTGAGCGAAGCGTTTCCAGTGTGGCTGCTTTGGGGCCACACTCCCGCCAATAACCCCTTGCCTGTGCTCTGTAAGTAAGCCCAATGAATTCACTGCTTTCCCGTCAACAGCTGGGCATGGATGGAAGAGCATGGGAGAGTAATTTGGTTTGTTCTTAGGATCTTAGTAAGTGGGGAATAGAGGCAGACTGTGTTGACATCCCCCCAGGGAAAGAATTTTATTAACAGTGTGCTAACAGATCCCAGTCTTATTTTAAGCAATGACATTGTAAAAGCAGAATGGATGGAAGATGGCTAAAGTTCATGAGGTTAAGACTTCAAAAATTTTTAATTTGAAGTAATTTTTAAGTTCAAAAAACTTACTACAGTTCTCTGGTGGTTTCATATGTGTATATAATAATTCTGATTGCCCTCCCCTCCCACTCCCTCTCACCTCCTTCTTATGCCTCTTATCCCCCGCCCCCGCCCCCGCCCCACACACACTTCACCGGTCTCCTTCCCAGATGCACGACCATTGGATTGGTATCATCCTTTGGAGCTTGGTGAGGTCACCAATGGCCACACTCCTGAAGGCAGTGATCCCCCTCTCTCTGGGATTATCAGCAGGAAATGGTTCGGCAGGAATGGGTAGAAACCACTGTGTACCTCTTCCATCCATGCCTGACTATTGACAGGCCCATTCTTGTGTGGACCCACTGCAGTCAGTGGCTGCTGTGAGTTTGTGATTGCATTGCTGGGTCTTGAAAGGAAGCAGGCATTTTGCAGTCCTTCTCCCTGTCTTCTGGCTCTTACACTCTTTCCAACCCCCTTCTGCAATGTTTCCTGAGCCTTAGTGGGGATGGTTTAAATGTCTTGTTTAGGGCTCACTTATTCTTGCCACATTATAGACAACATTTGTCTGTGGGTATAAGCATAAATATTCATAAGGCAGTTTGAAGCTGTATCAGTTTAGTTAAAAAAAACAACAACAGTGCCGGGCGTTGGTGGCGCACGCCTTTAATCCCAGCACTCGGGAGGCAGAGCCAGGCGGATCTCTGTGAGTTCGAGGCCAGCCTGGGCTACCAAGTGAGTTCCAGGAAAGGCGCAAAGCTACACAGAGAAACTCTGTCTTGAAAAACCAAAAACAAAACAAAACAAAAAACAACAACAGTATTTTGTTCTCCTCTACGGCCTATGACCTACTTCACTATGGTGGTGGTTCAAATGAAAATGGCTCCCAAAAACCCACATACTTGAATGCTTGATCCCTGGTTGGTGGAACCGTTTGGAAAGGATTAGGAGGTGTGGCCTTGTTGGAGGGGATGTGTCACTGGGAGTGGGCTTTGAGGTTTCAGAAGACTCTTGTGATTTTCAGTGTCTCTTTCTGCCCTGTGGTTATATCTCAAGATGTGAACTCTCAGCTGCTACTCCTGCATCATACCATACCTAGCTGCCTGCTGCCATGATCCCCACCACGATGGTCATGGACTCACCCTCTGAAACTGTAAATCCCAAATAAACTCTTGCCTTGGTTATGGTCCTATTACAGCAGCAGGAAAGTAATTACAATACCCACCATGGGTTTTTGACTTGGTTTACATGGATTCCGTCCTGTGGAGTAGCCCTCAAATCCGATGAGAGATCATGTGGTTGCCTCCATAACTGTGGTGCCATGATTGCACAAATGAGCTCATCTTACCTGGCAGGTTGGCACTGTTGTGCATAGGGTTCGAATCTGGTTAAGACCACTGATGATGCCTTTCTCCCCCAGAAGTCTATCACTGTGTGAGCTACCCACCAGGGAGGAAGCTTCCAGCCCAGTTCTGGTTTGATTTCTCAGTATTGTGTTATCCATGATGTCAGTGTCAGGGTCTGATCTCTAGTGCTGATGAGCACCCAAAAGAAATGGCAAAGCTTGTACTTTTGAAAGCCTCAGGGGCCAACAACTCCTAAGGAGGTATCTCACCCCTGGCACTGGGGTGTTTCTTTAATAACCCATGGCTTCCGGGAGCAGCTTTTGTTAGCTATGTGGGCTACCTCACTTTATTAAAATATATATTATCTATTTTAATTTGGCTATAAGATGTTAGTTTCCACATGGTGTTTTCATAGCCCCTTCATTTTGGTCAACTCTCTCTTTACCCTCTCAACTCCCCATCCCCTCCTTGCTTAAGCCTTAAACACCCTCGTCATTCCCAATCTGTGCTTTCGCGTGACCTACATTCTATTACCTCATCTCTCAAAGCGTTGTGCTTTCTGTGGCCTTCTCCTAGTGTCTTAGCTTCTGTGGGAACTCAGAGTTCAACAACAACAACAACAAAAAGAGTCCAAACCAGGATGCACATAACGAGGGACAATGTGGAAGACTTGTCTGCCTGTCCGTCTGCCCGATTCCTCAATCAGTTTTTTTTTTTTTCCAATTTCATCCATTTACTTTCAAATTTCATTCAGGTTTTTGATATGCTATTTTTTTCTGAGAAACATTCAGTTACAGGAAATAAATTTTAAGTATATTTATAAATACTTCTGGAGAAGCTTACTTAGATGATTCCTGGCTTTTTCCCATGAAGAAAGTTTCCCTTTCATATCTGTAGGTGTTCTTTGGTACTTCATACTCATTCTCATTACTTTTTTAAAAAGCTTTTATTTATTTTTAATTTCACAAATTTATTTATTTATTTTATGTGTATGGGCATTTTGCTTTCATGTACGTCTGGGTACCATGTGTGTGCCTGGTACCTGTGGAAGCCAGACGAGGGCATCAGATCCTTGGGAACTGTAGTTACAGACAGCTGTGAGCCACCATGTGGGTGCTAGGAATGAACCCCAGGTCCCTCTGGAAGAGCAGCCAGTGTTCTTAACCACCAAGTCATCTCTCCAGCCCCATTATTTTTAATTTTTAATTATGTGTATGCATGTGTGTCCGTGCATAGGTATGTATACATGACTGCAGTTGTCCTCAGAGCAGAAGAGGGTGTTGACTTCCCCTGGAGCTGGAGTTACAGTTGGCTGTACATCTCCTGACTGGAACCGAATTTGGGTCCTTTGCTCGGGCAACAAGTGCCATCTCTGCAGTCCTGAAGTTATCATCCTCTCCTTCCCTCATTATATGTTGCTGTAAGAAAACACAGAGGCCCTCGAATGAAGTCATCACGCTGGCTGGGAATGCTTCTGTTTCTACCAGGTTCTGGATGGTAATATGTTAGAAACGACGGCAGGGGAAATCCCATTTTCAAATGACTTCTAACTAATTCCAACATTTATTGTGAAATCTTCCTGCTATGAAGAAATAGCAACATCATGTGCTCAATGGATGTCAGTCAAATGTTTCATTTACTGGACTCCCTCCAGGATGACAATCGGCAAAGGCTGTTTTTCTGAGGAGAGTCCAGGGATGAGTGTCCCGAGTGCTTCTCTCATCCCAGGGGCTGTGTTGAAGAGTTCCTTGGTGGAAATTCTCACCATAAACTTTGTCCCAGATGAGAAATGTATAGCTGAGGTTATATTCCTCCTGAGTATGGAATCACAGGTATGACTCATCAGTGAGATGGAAACGGTCATCGTCTTGTTGGATGACAAACGACTGTCTATAAACAAAAGGCCAGACAGTCTCTTGAGGTGAAGTTACCTGGCTTTGGTGAGCAGTGAGTTGGGTTCGACTGTTGATGTGGATAAACACGAGCAAGATGTGTGGAGCAATTGTGGTTTAACTATGGTTCTGAGCCCCGAGGACTCAATAAATCAGATCTGAACATTGAGAAGTGCAGTGAGAGGCAGACCTGAGGGATAGACAGTGCTGGTCTCTGCCGTCCAAGCACTCACCAGGCTCCATCCCGCTTAGCTTCCAAGATCAGCAGAGGTTGGGAATGTTTAGGGAGGTCTGGATGCAGGCTGCAATGCCTGTTTCTAAGGAACCATTTTTTTCCCTGTATGTTTGAGAACCCAGTCATCAATATTTGACTAAAGAGTGAGTGACTAAGTGTTGGCTTCCAAGATGTCAGGAACCTAAACAGCCGCTGGTAGACAACCCAAGATGTTTTCTCCTAAACTCCTGGAGAGAAGCCCTTGGGAGACAAAGGCAGCTACTGGGGAGCCCTAAGAGGGTAAAACTCAGCCCTTGTTTATTGCTAATGAATTGAGCAGGAAAGTCAGCAAGGGGCGGTAGATGGGAGGGTCTGCTTTCTCACTCTTCACACTCAGGCTCTGTGCAGAATCCAGGCACCTCCTAGTCCTTAGGTCAGAGCCTGGGCCTGCTGTTCTGGTTTTGCAAGCAGGGAATTGACAGAGAAGCCGGGTATGGTCGCCATCAGGCTGTGAAGGACTGACTGTGTGCCTGAGCACCTGCCTAGGTTGCACACTTTAACACTGCAGGGAGATTTATTACGGGGGCTGGACAAGAGCCTGTCTGCTGAGCAGTTGCAGGGGACATGGACACGGGACTGGACTGGACTGGACTGGACTGGACAGGGCGGGACAGGACCGGAAGGGCTGGGAGCAGGGCGGGTAGGGGGAGCACAGGACATGTGACTCAGCAAACCTGTGCTTTAGAAGGGAAGATGGAGCTCTTGGCTCAGCAAGATCCAGCCACTTGTCCTGGATTGGTACAGCCCATGGGGGCTCAGGGCCTCGCCCTGCAACTTCTGGCTGGTGATTGGCTGGGCTCTTCATGGTTTATGTGACATCTATGCTTCTAGCCACATCTCCACGGCCCTCGTCCCTCTGTCTACTCACTCTACCCCTCCACCTTCATCACAGGGTCTTGCACAGACCAGCCCCCTTGACAGACATTCTCTCCTGTTTCTAAAACCCCTATTTCACTCTACTTTGGTAATCATATAAAAATAATCCTTTTGGAGCTGGAGAGATGACTTTGCACATTGATTAAGAATACTAGCTGTGCTCAGCAGTGGTGACTCAAGCCTTTAATCCCAGCATTTGGGAAGCAGAGGCAGATGGATCTCTCTTGAGTTCAAGGTCAGCCTGGTCTACAGAGCAAGTTCCAGGACAGTCAGAGCTACACAGAGAAACTCTGTCTTGGCAAACCAAAACCAAAACCAACCAACCAACCCCCCCCCACAAAAAAAAAAAAAAAAAAACAAGCAGAAAAACCAAAACTGGCTGCTCTCGTAGAGGACCCATTTGATGACTCACAAACATCTGTAACTGTGGTTCCAGGGAATCAAATGACCTCCTGCCCTCCACAGACACCAGGCATGCACATAGTACACATGCATATGTGCAGGCAGAAAACCTATACCCGTAAGACAAATCTTTGAAAATCCTTTCTGTTGAATACCACACATTCATGTGCAGATCCTAGCTTCTAATTTTAAAAAATACTTAATTTCGTATCTCTGTTTTGTGTGGGTGTTGGTGTGGGCCCATATACCCATGTGAAGGTGGAAGGAAAACTCAGTTCTCTTCTCCCACCACGTGGATTCCAGGCGTTGGACTCAGATTGTCAGGCTTATTGGGTCATGTTGCCAGCCCCTAGCTTCTAATTTTTGTTTTGTGTATTTACGAATGTATAAGTGTGGGTAGAGGTCAGAAAACCAGAAAGGAACCTGAGAGAAGCCAGGAAAGAAGCTTTTCAAAATATCCACTTCGATTACTCTGTTTTTCCCTTTGAGCACATTGACCGACTCTAAGTGATGTCTGATAATTAGTGAATGGAAGAAGAAAGCTGTCATTTAAATGTCCCAAGCTCAGCACTGAAAAGAGGCACCATGAGCCTGTCTCTCGTGGTTATTGTATGGGTAAAGTGAGGTGCTATGATTGAAGATGCCCTAGACAGTGCCTGCGTTTCCTAGCATTGATATATCCTCGGCAAAGTGCTTAGTAGGAATATTGCTTGATGAACCCCTAAAACAGCACTTAGTGGAAGCCTCACATCAGCAGGTTTCCTGTGGTGCTCTCTGCTTGTCAAAGCTGCTTTCTGTACACAGGCTAGCAGACTATATTTTCCAGAGATGGCCCTGCTGGTGTGTGTACATCCCAGCCACAGTCTCGCCCTTACATCACTTGATACTCTGCTGTGGAGAGGTGCAGCTCTCTGACCACTCCCCTTGAGTCTGTAACGTTGGTGACTGCTCTACCCAAGGGGAAAAATGGCAGAAATGGTGTTTTATGATCTCCTCATCATCATCCCCTTTCTCCACTTCTTTTTTTTACCTCCTCCCTTTTCTTCTCCTCCCTCTCCTTCTACTGGCTTCTTCCTTCTCTCCTCCCCTCCTCCTTTTCTTTCTTCTTTTTGTTTTCGTTGTTTTTGAAACATGGTTTTCCTAGGTAGGCCAGGCTGACTTGGACTGCCCCTTCTCCTGCCTCTGTTTTTATTATGCTGGGGTAACTCAGTTTGGTACCAGTCTTATGCTATGTCCTTCTTTCTTGTTTGTTTTTTAATTAGCATACAAAGCAATGAGCTTAATTACAATGTTTTCATACAATGTTTCTTTTGGTATGTGTGTGGGGGGGTTGATCTTCCTTCCCATACTATATTATTCTTACATCCTAGCCTCTGAAATCACAAAACATGGGCCCAGGCATGGTGACAATACTGGCCATCCAGCCCTTGGGAAGGGCATATAGGGGGATTGTGAGTTCCAGGCCAACTTGGGCTGCATAGTAAGACTCGACTTCACCAGCATCCTCTCTGAAGAGGATAATAAACTTCAGCTTGGTGCTCTGCTGAGCCCAAGCAATCTGTTGTCTTTATCCCATCACCGTGTTGTAAAAAAAGCACTGACGCTCATTCAAAAGCCAGCACCTGATGTTAGATCATGGGAAGGGATAAGCTATTCAAGATGCTTCCACTGCCTGCCTTTCTTATTTGTTTGTTTGTTTATTTTGAGATAGAGTCTCACTACATAGCCCTGGCTGGCCTGGGATTCACTATGTCGGCCAGGCTAGCCTTGGACTCACAGAGATCTGCCTGCCTCTGCCTCCTGAGTGCTGATATTAGAGGTATGTGCCACTACCCCCCAGCCTTCCACAGTCTTTCAACAGCTCCAACTGATACCAAGTGCAGTTGAGGTAAGCTGTCACTGGGAGCCCAGTTCAGGCTACAGATTCCAGAGCAACATAAATGCTATCATGGCCTCTAGACACAGTGTTCTGGAGCAACTTTTACACAGCAGAAGACAGCTGATCACACACTCTCATGGGACCAGGGCAGGTGTCATTGGTCACTCCGCTTTTCAAATGACAGTCCTGAAGCCCACAGAGGCCAAGCTATTTCCCCAAGGCCACAGAGTAGGTAAGTAGTAAGCACCAAGCAGCTGGATATCTGTAATTTGTCTTCCTTACACCCTGACTCCTCTCTGGAGGGCTCAGAAGTAGGGGGTGCTCCTATTAACTTGAGTCTAGGGGCTTGGGAGCTCCTCTTAGAGCTCAGGCTCTCTCAGCTTGTCATGTGCTCCGTGAGGCGGGAAGCATAGTGGTTGAATTTGTCGAGTTGGAGCACCCCTCAAGTCCTTGAGGGTTCCACACACAGGCTCTGGCAGAAGCCATTCACAGGCATTGAGAGACTGAGTGCTGAGGACAAAGAGGCCATCACAAAGGACTACGTCAAAAATCAACTCCTGGTCGACATCAGCCTTGATGGTCATGAACTAGAGAGAGACCTTGGTTTTACTGGCCTAACCCTTGCCTGAGCGAAATAAGCCAGTGATGGGGCAGAAGATGTTCAATGAGGCAGGGTTGCCTCACAGGCTCCTGAGACTGCTGTCACATGGCTCTAGGCAACTGAGTCCGGCTACTACTCAGTAGCATCTTCTCTCTGTTCTTCTTCCATGTGGTACTCCAGCAACAATGAGCACACTGCCAATGTCTCCCTCTCTGGCCCTCACCCGCACTGTTCCCAGCCTGTGATGGCCCCATCCTGCTGGGCTTGCCAAGCTTTGTCTCCTTCAGCTACCAAGAGCTGTTTTCTCAGAGAGCCAGCCTGTCTTTCCCAGACTCACCTGCAGAGCTGAGTCTCGCATGGAAGAACTCTTTTATAACTGGACACATCCAGGGCAAATGCACACAGACCCTTTCCCTCCCAAACCTTTTACTTCCCAGCCCCATTTTGAGGCCTAGGCAAAAATGCACTCAGGAAAGACTGGGTGTGCGGTCTCATTTAATCCTAAGCCAACCCCACAATGCCAGTATCTTTATAGCCTCGCCTTATACACTGAAAATGAGCTGAAAACATTGAAGGACTTAGGCAAACCGATAATGCCAGGTACCAAATCCAGCAGTGCCCACGGCCAACATCTTGGCTCCTCCACCGTGCCTCACCAGCCGTGGCTGACTGCCCGTGCAGGACTGGCTCCACCAACAATGGGAGGGTACCAGGGACGTCCTCAGTAGAGCAATGCCCACCGGAAGTTTTGGCACTGGGAGGTTCCCACCTGCTGCAGGGCCCTGTGCACCTTTCAGACTGGCTGGTGTGACTAAGGAGCGCCAGTGACTTTTGTCCCTGTGTAATTATTACGCTTTAGAGTAGACAGGCTTTTATTTCTAGGCCTACACTGCCTGGGACGTCGGCGTTAGGAGTCGGGCTGCACCTGGCTGCCCTCAGGATCTTTGCCGCTTCCCGCAGATGAACCTGTTTGAAGTTTTGATTCATCTCCTTCTGCACTCGTGGGGGTCCTGAACTCTGTGCTTCTTGGAGAACAGTCCCGCTGGGTCTGTCAGCTGTATGGCTGCGGTGGAAATGATCTTCTGGCACATAGCTATAGAAAGTCAAGTGGCAGAAGTAAGTGAAGCTACCATTTCTACAAAGGGATATGCGCAGAATTGCCAGCGGTATTTATGTAGGCATTGTGCACCCAGATACACTTGGATGGCAGTGAATTGTCAGTTACTGTGACAAAATGACGGAAGAAATCAATCTGCCAAGTATGAATAGCTCTCAATGGGCTCCAGGGTTCTCAGGTTAAGGGACCCACAAAGCTGACAGGGCCAGGGCCTCATATCGATATGACCTCCATTGGAGAGCATATAAATTAGCTGAGATGGAGGCCATGCGGGACAATTTCAATATTCACATGGAAATGAAAGGCCATTTTAGAGGACCTGGAAGGCCAGCTATGTTAATGACATTCAAATCAGGCCTTTTCGCCAGAGGAATCTGGAAGCTCTTTCTAAAATGTACACTTGCTCATCTTGCCACTGATATATCCTCTTCCAGCTAAGCCATGTGTGAACAAGAGGAATATACTGTAGACAAATTACAGGTCTTTCTTCCTTAGTAGATGGAAGATAGAGATGACAGATTATAGAGATGGCAAGTAGATGACAATGACAGATAGATAATGGAGATGACAGGATGATGAGAAATAGTAGAGATAACAAATAGAAGATTGAAAAATAGACAGACAGATAGATATATAATAGACAGACAGACGAATAGACAGATGTTTCCAGCTCCCAGGAAGTGATTTCAGATATCACTGCATTAGACTCTAGACAATCACTGTTTTCTCTCCAATTCAGGGTGATTTTATTTATTTATTTATTTATTTATTTATTTATTTATTTATTTATTTATT
>CABHPH010132160.1:0-14994 GCA_902168325.1 Peromyscus nudipes | reverse complement strand
ATTTATTTATTTATTTATTTATTTATTTATTTATTTATTTATTTATTCTACAACATAATTCTTTATTGATTCTTTGGGAATTTCACAACATGTACCCTAATCCCTCTCACCTCCCAGTCCCTCCATATCCACCCCGCAGTCTGCAGCCTCCCCCCACAAAGAAATGCCCCCAAAATTAAAAACAAAAGAAACAAAATAAAACCCCCACCTCTGTCACCCTTTGCTGCCTCCCCAGCACCTCTTCATTTGTCCTGGTAGCACTGGGATCCGCAGTGTGTCATGCAGTATATATACCCTTTATCCAGTCAGCCACACACACAGATGTTCATCGCAATGAGTCGTTGGTCTGGTTCAAGGCCTCTGGCACACCATCATCACTGGACCCGCACCAAAACTCCTCTTGGGTATCTTGCTGTCTTGGAGATCCTGCAGCTGTCCTTCACAGGACCAGTCCCTTCACACACTCTAGCAGGTCGTAGATTGGGCAGATGTTAGGGTGGGCCAACCCAAGGCCCAGGATATGGGCCTGGGTGGTGGCTGAGCTGGTCTGTCTGGGACTCTGGGACTGCCCCTCCTCAGGAGAGGGGTGGAGCCAGCTCTCCTACTTGCCCATGCCATCTGAGCCTGCTCTCCACCATCCCACCCCCTGTGATGAGAGCTGAGTCCATCTCTCCCTAGTGTGTGCAGGGGATGGGCAGCTCTCCCATGAGGAACAGGAGCTGCTCTGCTGCTGCAGTGTCTGGGGAGGGGGCAAGGCTAGCTCTCCCAGGACCAGTGAAGGGTGGGGCCTGCTCAGCATGGGCCCTCAGATTCAGCACCCATGGTTCCTATGGCCCCCTGTGGTAACACAGGCCATGGACATTGACACAGACATCATTGCAGCCCAATGGCAATGCAGGTCACCCAGATCAGTTTGGCCCGGATGGCCCTCAGACACCACCAACATGGTCTCGGGTGGCTGACCAGATCTCAGGCATTTGCACAGCCCTGAGTGGTAACAGGAGCCACAGACATTAACCCAGACCCAGGCTGCTGCTGGGCCACAGACCCAGACATAACCCAGATGTCACCATGGACCCAGGCAGCAGCACAGGCCACCCACAGAGTGATTTTAGATTAAAAGAACTTTCAATGGGAGGCTAGGTAGATTGCTCAGTGGTTAGAGCATATACTGCTCTTGCAGAGGATCCAGGAGAGGTTTTCACTACCTGAGTCAGACAGCCCACAACCATCTGTAACTCCATTTTCAGGGGATCTGATGCCCTCTTTTGGTCCCTGTGGGCACCTGAACTTATGTGCACATGGCCACACACAGATGCATGTACATACCCATACATATAATATTAACAATTATTTATTAATAGTTTATTTAACTTGATTTTATGTGCATTGATGTGAAGGTGTCAGATCCTCTGGAACTGGAGTTACAGACAGTTGCGAGCTGCCATGTGGGTGCTGGGAATTGAACCCAGGTCCTCTGGAAGAGCAGCCAGTGCTCTTAACCACTGAGCCATCTCTCCAGCCCCTTAAAAAATATTTTTATGGTTGGGCACTGGTGAAATTCTCATCCTAATAAGGGTTAAGCTGTTCATTTTGAGCACCTAAATGACTTGTAAAGATGCCAAAGCATATGAGCAAGGTTTGGAAGGAAGGGGATGTTGAAAGAATGTTTGCCACCATTCATGTTATTTTGTTGATTTGTGCTAAGATTTGGGGGCAATTCATACAACCTATAAAATTAAGTTTTGGAGAAACTTGGTATTCTTCTGGGCTAGGGCTGTAGCCTAGTGATAGAGTAATTGCCTAGCAAGCATCATGCCCTGGCTCAATCCTCAGTATCTCCAAATAAATAAACAAACATAAAATATTGTTGGTTGTTTTTGCTCTTTGGCTTTTTTGCTCTTTCAGGGGGGTCTGTCGCCCAGCTCCCAAATAAATACACACAGATACTTATCTACAGAATGAATTCCAGAGCAGCTAGTACTGTTACACAGAGAAACTCTGTCTTGAAAAACAAAACAAACCCTAAATACTGTATATACATGTACATGTGTATACATACACACATACATACATAAAATTAGAGTAATATGTACATATATTACTCTCTCTCTCTCTCTCTATATATATATATATATATATATACATATATATGGATTTGGTTTAATAAATTATGATGCCATGTGTGGTGGTGCATGCCTTTAATCCGAGCACTTGGGAGGGAGAGGCATGTGGATCTCTGTGAGTTTGAGGTTAGCCTTGTCTACATAGTGAGTTCCAGGACAGCCAGTGCTACATAATAGAGAGACTTTGTCTCAACAGCAAAAAAACCAAAATAATAATAATAAATTATGCTATACATATACCATTAGCAAAAATGTTTGCAAAGAGTTCTTTAGGTAATTGAGAAATAAATACTTCTTAAGTAATAAGTAAGAAATTAGCTTCAAAGTTGAAAATGATGTTTGCTTCTGTTTAAGATGCCTCTGCATGGTGTATATAAATGTGGATGGCATGTGATGGGACTAGGGATGACTTTTATGTTTTACCTTGTCTGTATTTTCTCCATTTTCCACCTGGGTGGTAAATAACCCCAGTTGTTGCTCTGTATGCACTGTGCTTTTCTACTTCCTAACTGGCAGGAATGGATATTTTTGCTTCACTTTGCAGGCAGCCAACCCTACTTCGTACAGTGTCCCACCTTGGCTTTCATCCTGGTTGGAAACTCTACCTGCTGATCCAGAATCTTACCATTAAACCCATTTCCCAGTGAGCTGGGGTCCCCTTGTGGGCTCAGTGGTTTGCAAACGTCCTTTTTTCCCTCTTGGCCAATGGCCTGCTCTGCAGTTTGCAGGTCTTCTGAGTCTGTCTGAGTCTTCTGAGTCGTGTGGTTAGAACACAGTAGCTAGAGTGTGGTGTGTAACTCAGCACAGATCTCTAGGTTCGGTGCAGCCTTGGGCTGGAGACTGGACTTGTAGCAGACACCCCTGCAGAGGGTGAGGTGAGTAGTCAAAGATGCTTCCTCCATCTGTGTTAGGCTATGGAATAAATGAAATGATGACAGAGGACAAGAACAAAGGGTTTACTGTCACTTCCTTATGTACATTTCCTCTGGATAGTTGAAATGTGCCTGCCACTTTTTGTTGTTTTTGTTTGTTTGTTTGTTTGTTTGTTTTTGTTTTTGTTTTTACAGACAGGGTTTCTCTGTGTAACAGCCCTGACTGTCCTGGAACTTGCTCTATAGACCAGGCTGGTCTTGAACTCAGAGATCAACCTGCTTCTGCCTCCCAAGTTCTGGGATTAAAGGCATGCATTTCTACCTCCTGCTGCTCCCCTCCAAACAACTAAAGTGTTCTTTTCCTGGTGCTTCATATAAACCCTACTTTAATGATAGGACTCCCCTCCATGGGACTTTTCCACCCCCACCCCTCACCAGCAAAGCTGCAGGGGCTGAAGTTATGAAGAGAGTCCCTGACTATGCATCCATTTCTAGACTCTCTTTTCTGGTGTTTTACTTGGGGACTTCCCCTTGTTCTACCTTTGAACTCAGTCTGTGGAATCAGGTGTCTATTAGACACCATTTCTCATGTGTCACAGTAGCTCTCTTTTTGAGGTGGTTTAAAAGAAAATGGCCCCCAAAGGGAGTGAGTGATAATATTAGGAGGTGTGGCCTTGTTGGAGGAAGTGTGTCACTGCGGGGGGTGGGCTTTGAGGTCTCCTATGCTCAAGCTACTCCCAGTGTCACAGTTCACTTCCCGTTGCATTTGGATCAAGATGTAGAATTCCCCAGCACCATGTCTGCCTGCATGCTGCCATACTCCCAGCCACCATGCTCCCCGCCATAATGATAATGGACTGAACCTCTAAAACCGTAAGCAATCCCCCAATTCAATGTTTTCCTTTAGAAGAGTTGCCATGGTCATGGTGTCTCTGCACAGCAACAGACACTCTCACTAAGACAGTTTTTCTCTGTAGGTCTCACTCTTGTTTTCTGGGAAGTGGTTGCTAGGTAAGTGATTGCAACTGTACCCTAAATTTGGTTGTATTTGGTCTTTTTCTTTCTTGTGGCTTCCTAAAACAAACAAACAAACAAACAAACAAACAAAAAACAAAACCCAAACCAAAACAAACAAAAAAAACCCCAAAAAGTGAAGTGGAAACTGAAGGATTCTCCCATTGCTGTTGAGAAGGTGACAATGACCGGATGTGCAGATAACCAACGCTGGGAGGTGTGCTGTGCATAGCTATGAGTACCTATGATAGGAAAACTAGGTCCTTGGGCCTGTGAGATGGCCCTGGCCACCAAACCTAAGGCCCTGAGTTCAATCCCTGGAAACCACACAGTGGATGGTGAGAACCAACTCGTGCAAGTTATCCTCTGACCTCCACATGCCCATAGACACACACACACACACACACACACACACACACAAATGTAAAAGGAAGAGAAAACTAGATTCTCTCAATGAAACACATGGATATAACTGTTTCTGAAGCTGCCGAGTCAGGAGCTGGGGTAGGAGACAGAGTTCAGGAAGGGCCAGCTCCCTCTGAACCACTATTCATTCTCTAATCTTTAATTTAGGATTGCCTCTTTGTTCAAACCCACTGAAGACGTGAACCAGCTGGGCAAAAGCTGGAAGAACTGTTACTGTTAATGCATTTTAATTGAGAAATAAATCTTTTATCCCCCCTAGGACTTTGGTGAGTATTTGCTTCAAAAGGCTTTTGGGGCAGCAGTGTGCATTGTTCTGAACATGATTCGTAGATTTCAGGCAGTTGAAGCCCGACTGGAAAGATGCTCTGACGTGGGGTTCAGCTTGGTTTGTCTGGAAGCAGGGTCAGTGTTCCTGCAGAGGGAAGGACACCTCTGACTAGTGGTCACCATTTCCGCAGCACACCCCGTGTTCTGACAGAGCTGCCTTCTCTTGGGTTTAAACAAGACAAAGGAAATGTCTTGGTGACAAATGCCGTTCTGACTGTGAAGAGGGTTCCCAAATGCAGCAAGTTGCTGACTTTTAAGGGAGGCTTTAATGTTAGAAGATAAACACTTGTATCAGAAATTGCCTCTCCCACTTCGGCCTCATGGGAGCTTATAGTAACTATTAATTTTGTTAAAAATTCCCCTTCTCTAAAACTTCTGGAGAAAGCACCACACTTAAAAATGATTTCCTCAAAAGGCTATATGGAATTTATTTACATAAAGGGTAGGTAGTTCCTCAAGCTAATATACAAGGTATTTAAATGTGCTTTTCTAATTTTCCTTCACAAAGATGCAGATTTGGTCCATTATTGAGTGGAAGGGTTAAGATACTTTTATAATTTCCCAGTGACTTTTCCCCTCTCCATTCCAAAGACTAGGAATGGTGTTTTATAACTTCTGTATTTTTTTCCATAAAGAGAAAAGCTAGTCTTTAAAAATCTATCATTTCTGTCTTGTGGGGTCTGGATTAAAATTAGGACATAGAAATAGAAGGCCTCTCCTGAAAGAGGGGTGCAAGAGAAGGTGATGGGTATATATACCCCAGGTACCTTATATACACAGCTGAAAACGCAACACTGAGACCCATTATTTTACCTTAGGAGCTGAATTCTGTTTCCAGCACCCATACCAGGTTGCTCAAAATTGCCTATGACTCCAGCTCCAGGGGATTTGATGCCTTTTTCTGACATCTGTGGGCACCAGGCACACACATGTGGTGCCCATATGTACATGTAGGCACACACTCATAAAAAAAAAGTCTAAAACAAACTTTGAAAAGCTACAGTCCCACTTGTCCTACAGCACAGGGGAGAAAGAACATTATTTATAGGGTATTAGATGTGGTAGAACTTAGGTTTCCTTTATTGGAGTGTGTGGAGAACTTTTTCATTAATTCATGTTGGGGGTGGTAGGCAAGGTCGCCATGGTGTGCATGTGGAGATTGGAGGGCAGCTCCCACCATGTGGGTCCCAGGGATTGAACTTGGGTCGTCAGGCTTGGCAGCAAGTGCTTTAGCTCACAGAGTCTTTTTTTCTAGCCAGAGTTTTGATTTTTAATGCTGAGTTTACAGTTAGAAGGTCAATGCAGGCTGAGTGGTGGTGGCACACACCTTTAATGCCAGCACTCGGGAGGCAGAGGCAGGTGGATCTCTGTGAGTTCCAGGCCAGCCTGGTCTACAGAGCGAGTTCCAGGACAGCCAAGGCTACACAGAGAAACCCTGTTTTGAACATCCCTCCTTGCAAAAAAGAAAAAAAAAAAAAGTCAATGCAGAAAATCAGATCAGGATTATTTTTATGTTAATTTGTTCTTGCTAGTCTGTGTGTGTGTGTGTGTGTGTGTGTGTGTGTGTGTGTCTGGGTGTCTCTGTGTGTGTATTTGGTGAAAGAAGTTAGTTAAAATTCTCTATCCTAAAAATGATAAAAGAAACTTCAAGATCTCCTTATGGAGACCAGACAAAGATCAAGAGCTTCAGTCTTCCTGCCTGTCTTGAGGGCTAGATTGTAGATCTGCGCCACCATATCCAGCTAGTCAGAAGCATTTTTGTTTGTAAAGAAACACAAAACTGCTCTTTATTCAACATGTAACAAATGAAAGGGGGAAATCTTCATGGCTTTGTATTTTAATTTTAAAACCTCATACTGTTTGCCTGTCTTGGTGGGGCATCTAATCCCAGCACTAAAAGGCCCAGGAGAGAGACTAGCTTGGGATACAGACCCTGTTTTGAAAAGAACAAATAGACAAAAACCTCAAAATGCATGTCGCTGGATACAGATCTAGTTGATCATTTTATTTGCCTTATTACTTTTGTTTAAGACAAACACAACGAGGATCAGCAAGTCATCCCCAGCCTGCCAGCTTCCCCTCAGCACTTCCTCAAACCTCAGTATGAAATCTTTGCAGAATCTCCCAAGCCTGCCCTAAACGGAAGAACACATATCATATATCAAGTTCTACCACACTGCATTCACGATCTAAGGAGTTTAGGAATCTCTCTCTCTCTCTCTCTCTCTCTCTCTCTCACACACACACACACACACACACACACACACACACACACACACACGTCTCTCTCTCTTTTTGCAGAAGAATCTTTTATATATTTAAAAATTTTTTTCATTTTACATACCAACCACAGTTCCCCCATCATCCCTCTTCCCATCCCCCCCCCCTCCAACTTTAAAGACAACTTTGCCATGGACAGGGCAAAGTTTCTGTGGTACTAACTCTGACCCTCCATAAAAAAAAACGATAAAGGAACCCCCCACCCCTCCCCCACTCCCTATCCCCCCTGCCCCCCAGCCCCAACTTTGGTGATTTGGGGACAAGATCTGCTATATGGCCCAGGCAGGAGTCAAATGAGGTGATGATTCTCCTGCCTCAGTGCTGAGATTATAGGTACTGAGATTACTAGCTGGAGTAGACAGAACTTGAAGCCTGAACTCATTGTCAGGTTGGACTACAGATAGAGGGAGCTGGAGTCGCCCAGAAACCAACATGGACCTTTCCATTATCTTCTTGGAGAGGTAAGTGTCTGTGTCATAATTGTTCGTCTTCCCTTTTTTTCTGAGTGTACAAAGGCCTAACTGGACCTCGGAGCCTCCAGGGTCAATTTGTCTCAGATCCACACCCAGGCTGGGAAACCATCCACTACAGTCCATCCTTGTCTCTGGCTACCAGAGGCCCCTGGTTTTGACAAGTAGCCAGGGTCCCACGCATGACATGCGGGTGTTTTTAGACTCTTGGGTCAAGAGGCCAGAGTTCGGCGACTGCAGAGCCGCGGGCCTCAGGTCTCCGCAGCCCACCACCCTCGCTGCCCTGGCGCCTGCCCTCACACCCGCCTGCCCTTCTTAGTCTGCACAAAGCGTTTGAGGTGCATTGCTTTCTTTGGCGTAAAGCCCTGGACGGCCGGAGTGAAGTCTCCACTTTTTTCAGGAGCATTGTGACACAAAGGGTTTAAGGGGGGAAACTGTTAAAAGGAAGCCCTTTTCTCTTCTGCCTGAATGCAGTGGGGAGATTAAAACTTTCATTTGGAATCTTGCGGTATTCATGGCAGTGGGCGGTGAATAGGGCCGCGTCAAAGCCCCCAGCGCGGCTGCGCAGGCTTTCATCTCGCTCATCTCCAGACACAGGTCACTTTGCACTTGAAAGAAGGGAAAGAGGGGAATGTGGGATTTTGACAGCTGATATTGGCCTCTGAACTCTTGGTGGGGATTTTCTAATTAACCCTAAGGAAGCATCAGGTGCTCCACTCAGAAACACGTCTGTCAGGGGGCAGAAAGCGCCCCTTATTTGAGCCAATGGACAGGGAGGGGTTTTAGCACTTAGGGGAATTTAGAAAGGATTCCTGAATACAGAATTTGAAAAACAAAAGCAAGGAGGAAGTTGGGTGGAGAGGAGAGAGCTCACTTCAGGACAGGTGGGTGTGGTTCTCTGACTCTAACGTGCCGGGTGCTTTGGTAAGGTAAAGATGGGCAAAGCAGCCGAGTGAAGCTAGGAGGTTCACTGCCAGTCTAGACTGGAGGGACCCCTTGTTATCTCAGTGTGTGCCTCAGGTGCCCTGCCAGGCTTATAACCTGACTCACATGAACGCGCTGAAATAAACCCCCAACGTGTTACTGAAAGCACTCCAGCACTCCAGCTCAAGGGATGGTGGTAACCGTTTTTTTGTTTTGGTTTTTTTTTTTTGGTTTTTTTTTTTTTTTTGAAATGAAACAAAAGCTAAGTTTATTGGTTCTAAAGTAAAACTGTGTGGGCTGCTTTGGAAAGAGTCCCACGAAAAAGTAAGTTTGGGTGACAAAGCTGCCACATTCTCAATCCTCCCCATCCCATAAAACTCAGACTGTAGGTATATAGGGAGTAGGTCCCTAGAAAGTAAGTTTTCTTTCTTCCTTCTTCCTCCCTCCCCCTCCCTCCCTCCTTCCTTCCCTCCTTCCCTTCTTTCTTTCTTTCTTTCTTTCTTTCTTTCTTTCTTTCTTTTTCTTTCTTTCTTTCCTTCCTTCTTCCCTTCCTCCCTCTCTTCCTTCCTTTCTTTTAATGTGGCTGTGAGTTTTTTAAAATTATTATTAATTTTGTGTATATATATGTGTGTGTGTGTGTGTGTGTGTGTGTGTGTGTGTGTGTGTGTGTGTATGTTTTACCTGAGTGTTTATCTGTGCACCACATGTGTGCCTGGTATCCGTGGAGGCCAGAAGAGGGCATCAGATTCCCTGGAACTTGAGTTAAGGATGGTTGTGAGCCACCATGTGGATGCTGCGAATCAAACCTGGGTCCTTTGAAGAGCAGCCAGTGAGTGGTCTTAGCCACTGGGCCATCTCTCCAGCTCACCCTAGAAGATAAGTTTAGAAAGGGCGCTCACAGATGATCCTTGCGATGGGGTCATTTGATAGCAAAAGTAGGAATGCTTAAAAAAATGAAAAGTGCTTTGGTGTCTGTGTTCACACTGAATCAGAACTCCAGCAGACAAATTGTGAGAGCATAACATATTTTCAGCTAGCTTTTCAGAGGCTTCTGTGTCCCCCAGATTGCCAGAGTTTCTTCCTGTGCCACTGGCTGCTCTCCTAGGGACCTTTTACAGTTTGGAGTTTGGATGTAAGTGTATGTGGCAGACCTAGTGAAGCTGATTGGCACCTCTCTTCTCCTGCGTGCTACATCAGCACCATCCCTGCTTTCACCCGTATCCTCTTTCCAAGCTCACTTCCTTGGTGAGTTCATCTGGTCTCAAGGCTTTCTGATAGATTCACAAACTTACATTCCAGCTTAGATGTTCCCTTAACACCCAACTCTCCATATTTTCATCCAGTGGCTTGTTTGATATGTCGGCCGAGCTTAACCTTTTGAATAGAATATTCTCTCTCCAATATGCCTGGTATGTGGTGTGCTGTGGAAAATGTGAAAGTTTTGGTTAGAGAGGAAGGCTAAAGTCCAGACAGCAGAGAGCCCACTAAGCCACAGGAAGGAGTCTGAGTTCTATGGAAGTGTCTTGGAATGCTTTAGGAGGAGTCGGGAATCGGAGAAGCATGATCTAAGTTAATATATCTTGTATGTGTGTGGTGCTCTCATATAGTCCATTGATGCAGCAGAGGATGATCTGAAATTCCTAGGCCTGCTGCCTCCACCTCCCTAGTGCTGGGAAAATGATACATACTACACTCAGCAATAATATTTAATCAGAGGCTGGAGAGAAGCTGGGTGCTTCTGGCAAATGGAGCTTCTGCCTGCTCAGCCCCCATCACCCAGCCTCACAATTGCCTGACCTCACACGTTGTGGGAGTTCTTGAGTACCCTGGACTAACTTACCTTGTAGCTTTGTCTCTGGGCTGCCCTGTGTAGGTTTTCCCTGCAGCCTCCCAGGCTCTCACCATCCAGTGAGACTGATAGTGATGCATTTTGGGATCCTTTCTGGATCTCAGATTTTTCTATTTCTTTTCTTTTTTGGTTTTTCAAGACAACATTTCTCTGTGTTCCAGCCCTGGCTGTCCTGGAACTCACTCTAGACCAGGCTGTCCTGGAACTCACAGATCCACCTGTCTCTGCCTCCCAAGTGCTGGCTGGGATTAAAGGCATGCGTCCTCTCTTCTTGCTGCTGGATGATCATGGCAGCTCCAATCAGCTCTGCAAAGAGGCAGCACTATGCATGGAGGAGTCTTGGTGCACAGATGACCCACTCTGGGGGTAGTGTACGAGGCCTCTCTGCTGTTAATCCTTCTTTTGAGCCTCTTCCTCTGCACCATGGATTGTAGGGCTCAGCCTGTTCCTGTGACGTAGCAGCTGTCCCCCACCCTTCCACATGGGCATTCCCCTTCTAAGAAAACAGACCAGCAGGGTACATAGATATAATGTGCCTGGGCACACGTAAATACACATGTTTATGTGTGTCAGGTTCTCTAGAGGAACAGAACCAATAGAATAAATATATATTACAAAATGGGGTCTATTACATTGGTCTACACCATGGGGCTGGGTCATCTAATGATAGCCACTGAAGCAGCGAAGGGGTAAGAACCCAGCAACTGCTGAAACCACAAAGGTGGAAGCCTCAGCAGTTTCCGGCTGGACCTGAAGACCTCGGAGATTCTTGCAGAGCTGCTGATCTTCAACCCGAGTGAGACCTGAAAAGGTGGGGTTCTGACGGCACTGGTGAATGGCAGTGTGGGCAGCAGTAACAGCAGCACCACAAGAGATGCACCCATCAGCAAACAGCTCTGCGTTTTCCTCAGACCTCCATATCTGGACTGCGCCAGAAGGTGCTGCATACTTTGGGAAGGGCTGTCCCCTTCAGTAAATCATTCCCGTGAATGCCCTCACAGACCCACACAGAGGCATGTCTCTTACTTGATTCCAGATCCAATCAGGCATACAGTCCAGAGCAACCATCACTCACCTGCACAGAGATATTGATTAATTGATTGATTGATTGATTGATTGATTGATTGTAGACACGGTGCCACACACCCATCTTAGTACTTGGAAGACTGAGGCAGGAAGACTAAGAAGTTCCAGGCCAACTTGAGCTTCAGAGTGAGACCACCATCTCAAATAAGATACTGATTTCAGAGAACTGACTTTGGGGCTTGTGTGCCAATAGCAAAATAGAGTCCCATGAAGGCAATACTACAGTCTGTGGCAGGATGTGTCTAGGAGACCTCTAAGACATTATCCTGATTAGATGAGGCAGAGAGCACATGATCCAGGTTAATGCTCTTCGCTTTTACATGAATATAGGCTTTTATTTACAGTTCCAAAATGCATTCACAGTAGGATCTAGGTCAGTGATTGATTCAATAGCTGGGTGCCGTAACCTTGCCAACTGAAACGCCAAATGATCCCTTTAGGTACTAAGAGAAGAACAAGTTTTGGCTTCAACTTTTGCTTCAGTCCCTGCAATATCTTGGGACTAAGGGGGAGGAAGGTCAGTTCTGACCATAGTTTCTACTTCTTAAATGATGTGACCTGGCCATGACCGTTGCCTCATTGAGAAACTAGTTTTGTCTTCAATTCATAGGAGAACCTGTCATCAGAAGCACTACATTAAAGAATGTTGAATGAGTCAACCTTGCTTCTCACAGGAGGGAAATTGTAGCAGAAAAATTTTTTTACATCTACTAGATGTAATTTTACATCACTAGAATGGCTGATGTTAAAATAGTAAAACAAAGGGGGGGCATATATAGTATATTACTATTTTTCTCAATTTCTTTAAAAGGTTATTGATTTTTGGAAGAAAAGCAGTATATGATGGTGTTTTACAATATAATGTAGACTTAAGCCATGTAACAAGAATGTTACCCAATATTTGGATAAGAGAAATTCTACTGTCGGTTCTTTCACGGTGTCTAAAGTGTTATTAATATTAATTCAAAATAACTTGTGATAAATAAAAGGGAGGGGAAAAGATGAATTAGTTTAGAGGTCAAGGCCAAAGAGACATAGAAATGAGGTGATACTGATGGAATGGGACCGAGCGGCTCCTTTTTACTGTCTGGGAGGAGTTTCTGCTATTGTCTTATATGGTTGTTTTATTACAAGAAGGATAATCATGCAGGGAAATCCAGTCAATGGAACAGAAGTAAACTCTCTCTTCCTACTCACCCTAAATCTCAGCTTACCACAGCTGACCCACAGTCACCAAATAACTGAGCACAGGGCCAAGCCCAAGCAACTCAGTCACCAAGCAGCATTAGTCAACGGATGAGGCTTAAGTCTCAAACTCTTGACCTTATTTATCTATTTATTTAGATTACTGTGGGGGAGGGCATGTGCCACAGTGCATCTGTGGTGGTCAAAGTACAACTCCATGGGTTTCGTTCTCTCTGCCCACCTTCCCATGATGTGATAGTTTGAATGTAATTGGTCCCGTAATCTCACAGGGAGTGGCACTATTAGGAGGTGTGGCTTTGTTAGAGTGGGTATGGCCTTGTTGGAGGAAGGGCGGGCTTTGAGGTTTCCTATGCTCAGGACACCACCCACTGAGGCTGTCAACTTCCTTTTGCCCGCAGGATGTAGCACTCTCAGCTCCTGTGCCATGTCTTTGTGCACACTGCCATGCTCCCAGTCATAAAGATAATGGACTGAACCTCTGAAACTGTAAGCAAGCCCTTCAATGAAATGGTTCTCTTGTAAGAGCTGCTGTGGTCTTGGTGTCTTTTCACTGTAATAAAAACCCCAATTAAGACACATGAGTTCTGGGGATTAAAATCAGGCCACCAGGCTTGCATGGCACACACTCTTCACCCAGTGAGCCAACTCACCTGCCCAGGCTTTTACTTCCTAAGCCGCCATAACCACTGATTCAACTGCAGAGCTTTGGACCCCGGGAGACGGTTCTCAAGATGGAAACTGATGGTTCTGTGGTCAGCTGCACCAACACTTTCTGAGTTTCTTGAATCAGGAGTGTTAAGAGAAATGCTTTGAGCACTGACTTCTAGCTGGTATTAGTTCCTGAAGAAGTTACTTTGAAAAGACCTTTGTGATGTTTCGTTTGTGTATACCAGTCTACTTTGTTTTCACCCTCCCACCATACCCCATCCTATTCCCTCAAGTGACCGCCTCTGCTGTCATGTCAGAGGCGTGAGTGTGTGTGTGTGTGTGTGTGTGTGTGTGTGTGTGTGTGCATTTAAATCTGATTTTCTCCTATGAAAGAATGAACAATATTTTGTATTTCTTCCCCCATCACCCCCTCTCATTTCCCTATCCCCCCAGGTCCTGGCTTCCCTTTCATGGTCTCCCCTCTATTCTCAGGTCAAATAGAAGTTAGCTGTTGATTCATCCTGCTCAAATATTCATGAGAAAGGCTGGGTTCCTGTTACTTAGATTTAGAAGCTCTGATTGTCTTGAACCTTGTCATGTGACCATCTCCAATCTTCACACCATCACAACATGACATTCTTCTGTTCATTAAGTGGAAGGATAGGATTTCAATTTGGCCACTCCTTGGAGAGCAGAAAATGTCTGAAATGATACTAACGAAGTGCTCAGTGACTTACACATTCTTAAAAATATCTCAATTATTCGTGTCCTCTGTGCCTTCCTTTGACCTTGTTCTGTAGACATCTACTTGGCACAGCTTGCAAAGGGATGTGTTTTCAGCAGCAAGGGAAGAAAACGTTCACCTGTTAGACTAAGCTGCCACCAGGGTCCGGGACACAGGCAGAGGTCCCTTCTCTCATCGCCATGTTATTTCCCTGAACAGACTGTAATCCCGTCAATTCTCCATGCTTACGGTCATGAATGCTTGGCATTACCATATCTGAACATTAACAAAAAAGGAATTTCATGGCTCCAGTTTTCACTTGAAGGCAAGGAAGGCGTGAAGACCTCATCAGAAATATGGCGTGTCTCACGTCAGTGCACACATGCCTCTTCATGGAGGCTTTCCTTTGCCGCGGCCGGGCACCTACCCACCCTCGCAGCTCCTTGCCCGGTCCCTGCAGGTCACAAAGAGGTCACAATCCTCTCCACAGACAGTTGTTACAATATCAATAGTACAGGGCCAGCACTTAAAGCGCAGACTCTCTCTGCTGGCTAGCATCGGAGTAGTATCAAAAGGGACACAGGCAGTGTTCATAATAAAGTGGTTTTCTTTGTGTTTTCTAGACCACTCACATGGCTTTAAAATGAAATAAATGCATTTTCCCTTTAAAGCTTGTGACTGTGAGTTACAAATCCTGAGTGTCCAAAGAACTCTGTCAGGTCGGAAAGTTCTTGAATTATTTCTGACTTGCTGTAGGATTGGGGGCAAACTGCTCAGGTATTTGGTTACACCTTGCTTTTCTGTGTCTCAGTTTCCCACGTAAAATGATTATGTTAACCATCCTTGGAAAAGAGTGAGGGGGCCAGTCAGATGGCTCGGTGTGTGAAGACCACTGCTGCCAAGCTTGGCGACCTGCATTTGATCCTCAGGACCTCCATAGTGGTGGGAGAAAACCAACTCTGGCAAGTTGTCCTCTGACCTATACACATGAGCTGTAGTGAGTGAACACACACACACACACACACACACACACACACACACA
>CABHPH010132159.1:25110-36519 GCA_902168325.1 Peromyscus nudipes | reverse complement strand
TTCTTCTTCTTCTTCTTCTTCTTCTTCTTCTTCTTCTTCTTCTTCTTTTTTTTTTTTAAGACAGGGTTTCTCTGTGTAGCCCTGGCTGTGTGGAACTAGACCAGGCTGGCCTCAGACTCAGAGAAATGCCTGCCTTTGCCCTCTGAGTGCTGGGATCAAAGGTGTGCACCACTACACCTGGCTAATTATTTTTGAGACTGTAATATAATTACATCACTTTCCTCTTCCCTCCTCTCCTCCCATTACTTTCTTTCAAATACATGGCCTTTGAAGACGGGCCAGTGCCTGACTGTGTAGCTTAGGCTAGCTTCAAATGTTGGACCCCCTGCCTTGTCTAACTTTGCCAGTGCTGGGATTACAACCATGCATCTCCAAATTTTTTTTTTTTTTTTGGTTTTTCGAGACAGGGTTTCTCTGTATAGCTTTGCGCCTGTCCTGGAGCTCACTTGGTAGCCCAGGCTGGCCTTGAACTCACAGAGATCCGCCTGCCTCTGCCTCCCGAGTGCTGGGATTAAAGGCGTGCGCCACCAACGCCCGGCCGCATCTCCAAATGTTTTAACTATTCTAAACTTGTTTTAAAAAATTATTTTCTTTTAAATTGTGTGTGTGTGTGTGTGTGTGTGTGTGTGTGTGTAGGTCAGAGGGATATCAGATCACCTTGAGCTGGAGTTATAGGCAGTTGTGAGCTGCCTGATATGGGTGATGGGAATCAAACTCAGGTCTTCTTGCAACAACAGCATGTGCTCTTAAGCACTGAGCCATCTCTCCAGCTTTCTAAATGAGTTTACACATTGTATTTTGTTGGCCTGTATAACTTATTTTTCTTCAGTGTTTGAAAATCTTTTTCTTTTTTTTTCAAGACAGGGTTGCCCTGTGTAGCCTTGCCTTTCCTGTAGACCAGACTGGCCTCGAACTCAGAGATCTCTGTCTCCCAAGTGCTGGGATTAAAGGCCTGTGTCACCATGACCAGGCTCATCGAACATTTTTTGAAAGGCATTTGGAAGACATGGCTGCAAGGTTTCTGCCTGTGGTCAGAATACATTGAGAATTGTGTTTCAGAGGAGCCAGGGGCCCTTTTGGGGGAGAGCAAAGAGCACTCCCTTACTCAGTGGATGCATTCAATACTTGTAAAGGCCCAGGGCAATTCAGGAGAAGTTGTCTTGAGTGTTACCCAGGCAGGGCAGTTAATCATTCCATGCTCCCTCCGCCTCCAGCTACAGACAGTGTGAATTCTGGGCCATTGGGCATGAGCTGTGGCCTAAGGGCTTCCAAGGAAGAGTCCTGGAGTCTCAGAGCATGGGGAGTCTTTGAGCTGCTGAAGATATTTGTACAAACTGATTTAACAACCTCTTTTTGTTTTTCTTGTTTTTTCTCTCTTTCATTTTTTTTTCTTCTAGTTTTAGTGTTTTGAGAAAGGGTGTTACTATGTAGCCCTGGCTGTCCTGGAACTTATGTAGACCAGGCTGGCCTTGAACTCACAGAAATTCCCCCTGCCTCTGCTGCTAGCCTCCTGAGTGCTGGGATTAAAGGCATGAACCACCGTAACTGGTTTCTTTTTTGTTTGTTTCTAGTATGCTATCAAGTGCTTTTCCACTGAGTTCCTGCTCCAGCCCTGATTGTTTGTTTGTTTTTGGCACTCTAAGTTTTTCTAGAGATTTTTTTTTTTTTGGTTTTTTCGAGACAGGGTTTCTCTGGCACTCTAAGTTTTTTACATGTTTATTTTGTTTGCGCACGTGTGTGTACATTGCTGTGGGTGCCAGTGTGCAAAGTGCTTGTGTAGAGTGTAGAGAACCTCCTATAGGAGTTGGTTCTCTCCTACCACCATGTAGGTTCTGGGGATTGAACTCAGACTGGCAGACGTGGTGGCAAGTGCCCTGACCTGCTGAGCCATCTGGCCAGACCCTTTGTCTCAGTCAGGGTTCTATTGCTGTGGAGAGACAGTGGTAACTCTTACAAGAGAAGGCATTTTACAGTTCAGAGGTTTAGTCCATTCTCATCATGACAGGGAGAATGGTGGCATGCAGGCAGACGTGGTGCTGGAGAAGTAGCTGTTGAGTTCTACATCCAGATTGGCAGGTAGCAGGAGGAGTTCTCAAAGGCTTGAGGTTTTGAAACCCCAAGGCCCACCCCCAGTGACACACTTCCTCCAACAAGACCACACCTACTCCAACAAGGCCTTACATCCTAATCCCTCTCAAGTAGTGCCATTCCCTGATGGCCAAGCATTCAATTATGAGCCCAGGGGGGCTGTTCCTATTCAAACCACCACACCGTTTGTGTTCCTTTAGACAAGGTCTTGCTATAGCCATGCATGACCTGAGACATGAGAGTTCTGTCATCTGTCTCCTAAGTGTTGGGCATGTGTTACCATTCCTGGCTTCATTTTTCTTTATTAAAAAATAACCACAGCCAGGCATGGTGGCACACATGGTGGCCTTTAATCCCTGCACTTGGGAGGCAGAGGCGGGTGGATCTGTGAGTTCAAGGCCAGCCTGGTCTACAAAGCTAGTTCCAGGACAGCCAAGGCTACACAAAGAAACCCTGTCTCAAAAAACAAACAAAAAAAAGTATGTAGAATATTTAGAAGATATTAAAAAAATGCTATGCTGTGGAATAATTCTTCTGTACACTGTGAAAATGTGTTGCTCTCACTGTTAATAAAAAGCTGATTGGCTGATAGCTAAGCAGGATTTTGGGGCAGAGAGAATGCTGGGAAGAGGAAGGGCAGAGTCAGAGGAGTTGTGAGCCAGGTGCAGAGGAAGCGGGACGTGTAGAAAATTAGGTAACAAGCCACGAGCCACATAGTAGAACTTTGATAAGAAATACGGGTTAATTTAAGTTGTAAGAACTAGTTAGTAACAAACCTATCAGCTGAGTATTTATAATTAATAGTAAGTATAGTGGTATTCTAATTGTACTGAAATGTGATTTTATTTGTATGTTAATAAATAAAGTTGCCTAGGGGTCAGAGCTATTAGCAAGCCATAGTGAAAGCCAGGGCGGTGGTGGTCCACGCCTTTAATCCCAGCACTTGGTAAGCAGAACTAGGTAGATCTCTGTGTGTTCAAGGATACAGCCAGCATTGGAGACACACGCCCTTAATCTCAATACCAACTATAGAAGACTTGGAGGTCTGTACAGACGACAGTGACGAGGCAGTCACGTAGTTGGGTTTACAACCAATAAGAAGACAGAACAGAACTCCTATTTAAAGACGAACACACAGGGAGTAGTTCCTTTTCGGAGAGGTCTCTTGGCCGGAGAGGCTAGCTGGCGGAAAGTGGTAAGATTCTTAGCTCTGACCTCTTTGGGCTTTCATTCTTACATTGGCTCTGTGTTTCTTATTTAATAAGGCGGTTGGTTACATCTACAAGTAAGCCTCTGTGTGGTTATTTGGGAGTGGCTGCTGAGACACGGAAACTTTGCCTACAGTGCTATATCTCATTTGGTCCACCACTGATTTATCAACACTTTGATATTTTCCTAGTCTTTCCATTAATTTGTTTACCTAGATAACTGAGTTGGGGGTACTGACTTGAGGTGGTCTATGTAGCCCAGGCTGACCTGGAACTTGAGATCCTCCTGCCTCAGTTGCCTGAGTGATGAGGTCATAGCCATGTTGCCACATCTATGCCCCTAGCCATGTCTTAAGCACTTTTTAGCTTATTTTAACTTAATAAAAAGTTTGGAGAAATATTTCATTGCTTGAAACATCACTGTAATGAACTTCTGGTCTTATTTTGGATAACTGTAACATAATTTATTGACATTTAGGCTACTTTAAGTTTTTTGCTATTAAAAATTCAGTCTGGCTATAGTGGTGTGCACTTTTAGCACATCTGCTCAGGAAGCCAAAGTAGGAAGATTGCTTGAGTCTGGAATGAAAGGCTAGCCTGGGCAACACAGTGCGACCCTATCTATTAAACATTCAACATGATAAAATCTTTGTAATTTATTTTGTGTATTCATGATTATTTCTTTAGGATTAATTTCTAGAAATGGCACTGATGTGACGATTTCCTCTGAACTGAAACTTTCCCTCCTGGCGGAAGGAAGGAAGCTGCTAAGACACAGAAAGCTTAGGAAACAGAAAACTCACATGCCACTTCTCCTGGGTTATAGCCCCAAACAGGTTCTGGGAGAGAGGAGTCATCTCTGGTAACACTGCCTGAAAGATGGGCAAGGAACTCTAGGGATGCAGCTTTTGTGGGTCCTTACTCATGCTGGGTGGGCTTTTCAGTGATGCAATTGCTAAGAGTCACCCACGCAATTCCTCACTCACGCGCCTGTAAGTAGCTCCAATAAACTTACTGATTCATCAGGTCGAATGGCTTTGGTCATTTCCCTATCCGGGCTGACTAGATGTTTGTTCTCATCTGTCCTGAAAAAGTCACCACCAGGCTTTGCTGAGCCACTGTTTATAATTAGATCTGTTACTAAGCCCTGTGGAAGTCAGGAGTTCAATCTGCTACAGATCTAGATTGTAGAACAGGGTCTGGCACACTGCATGCAATTCAGCACGTTGGTGAGTGACTGGGATAACTGTCCCTGTATGGATCACAACAGAGAGATGTCAGTTGACACTACCACCTGCAGTGTACAACAGGGTAACGGGGAGATGGGATTGCTGCACAATTTACATTTTTTCCATCAGAAATATTTAAAAGTATCTTGTCTTTTATCTCACTGATCCAAAGAAACACTGCAGTAATTCTAATATTTGGGGTGCTATCTTTTCAGACAGGACCTCATGTAGTCTAGGCTAGTCCCAAATTTGTCACATTGCAATATGATCTTGAACCCTTTATCTTTTTGTCTCTGCTTCCAAAGTGCTGGGATTACAGGCATGTACCACTATGCCTAACGAATAATTTGGCATCCAAATTCTATATTCCTAGACACATAGCTATAGAAAAATATTTTCTCAAAGCTACTAATTTTACCTTCTGGTTAGAAAATATGGCTACTTATGGATGTCTTCCCCAAAATATTAACTATAAAGAATAGCTAATATTTATTTTTAATTTAAAAATTATTTATGTAATTACTTTTTATTTACTTACCGAGCAAGCAAGAGGTCAGGAGGTTTTGTCCTACCATGTGGATTCTGGGGATTGAACTCAGGTTATTGTTAAAGCCACAGTCAGTCAATATCCTCAGAGAACTGAGAAGGATAGATTATTTCTTAATTATCCTTAACAATTTATAATAAGTTAGTAGCTTTCATAAGACTAGGACTTTATGTTCCATCCCTGTTAGGTTTAACTTTAAAATAATGATTTTGGCCATGTAGTGGTGGCACACACCTTTAATCCCAGCACTTGGGAGGCATATCAACTTTTGATGAGAGTCAGCGAAGAGCTGGGCATGATGGCACACGGCTGTAATCCTAGCTCTTGGGGGTCAGAAGCATGAGGGCTGCTGTAAATTCTACACATGTGTGTCACACACGCGTGTGATCTAGAAAGTGATTTCCAGGTCAGCCAGGGTTACAGAGGGAGGGCGGGCAGGGGGAAGGCAAGAGGATCAGTATGAATTAACGGGATTTCAGATGTAGCTCAGTTGGCAGAGGGCTTGCCTGGCATGCATGAAGCCCTGGTTTTGATACCCAACACCACATAAACTGGCCATGGTGGAGTACATTTGTTATCTCCACACTCCTGCCACTCAGGGGTTGAAGACAAGGCCATCATTGCCTATTTATCAAACCTGAAGCTAGCCTGGGCTAAATGAGCGCCCCCCACCCCCGGGGGTGGGGGTTGGGGGCGGGGATCGGCAGAGGAAATAAAATACCTTTGTCATCCTGATAATAGAGCAAAAGGTTAATGCAGATTTAGTGTTTCCCGAATCCCAAGGTTGTGTGCCTCCCTTCGATAAACTGTCAAAACCCACAGAATGCCGGAGGAAGAGATACAAAAGTGGGTCTAAGAAGAGTAAGAATGACACACAAATATTTTTAATAATGTAAAAAATTTTTATTTTATGTGCATTGGTGTTTTGACTGCATGTATGTCTGTGTGAGGAAGTTAGATCTTGGGAGTCATAGACAGCAGTGAGCTGCCATGTAGATGCTGGGAATTGAACCTGGGTCCTCTGAAAGAGCAAGCAGCCAGTGCTGTTAACTGCTGAGCCATTTCTCCAGCCCCTCACTTACTTATTTTTAAGATGGTAAATTCTATACAGTTATGTAGCAAGAATTTTAAGAGTTCTTATTAATAAAAACAAACCTGGAGCTGGGTATTGGGGTGAATGCTGAAGATCAGAGAAGCAGAACAAGCCACAGCCACCTCACTTTACCAATTCCTCAGCTGATCCCGTTTCCTCAGACTGGATGCCTCTGAGTTCTCATCCAAACTGATCTCAGCTGAACTGCTGCTCAAAAGCCTAAAAGCTTAACCAGGCTAGTTCCTCATCCTCACACCTTATACACCTTTCTGCTTTCTGCCATCAATTCCTGGGATTAAAGGCTCACTTTCTGGGATTAAAGGCGTGAGTCACCATGCTTGGCTGTATCCTTGAACACACAGAGATCTAGGTAGATCTCTGCCTCTGGAATGCTAGGATTAAAGGGGTGTGCTACCACTGCCTAACCTCTATGTTTAATATTGTGGCTGTTCTGTTCTCTGACCCCAGATAAGTTTATTAGCGTGTACAATATTTCGGGGAACACAATACCACCACACAGTTAAGTTTTTTTGCCTCCCCCCCCCCCCCCCCCGGGGGGGGGGTTTCTCTGTGTAGCTTTTGCCTGTCCTGGATCTTGCTCTGTAGCCCAGGCTGGCCTAAAACTCACAGAGATCCACCTGGCTCTGCCTCCTGAGTGCTGGGATTAAAAGGGGTGTGCTATCATTGCCCGGCTACAGTTAAGTTTTATCACAATAAAAATCTTGACATTCCATCATGAAGGCATAGCTCAGTGGACAAAATGCTTGCTGTATAAGCATGATGACCTTAGTTCCAACCCCCAGTATCCATGTAGAAATTTGAGGGCAGTAGTGTTTAGTAGTATTGAGTTGGAGATGGCGACAGGTAGATTCTAGAGTCTAGCAGAAATGTTGAACTCCAGGTTCAGTGAGAAACCTTGACTCAAAAAGCAAAATGGAGAAGTGATTTCGGAAGATGCCTTGACATCAACCTCTAGGCTCCACACACACCAGCATGGTCAAAAACACCCGAGTGCACACACACATGTACACACTTGCAAATATAGCACATGCACAAAACAAAATACTATGATACCCCCATAAATTTGCAATATAGTTATGTGTATATTTGTTTTTTTTTCCTTGAGACAGGGTTTCTCTGTTTAGCTCTGGCTGTCCTGGAACTAGCCCTGTAGCCCAGGCTGGCCTAGAACTCAGAGATCCACTTGCCTTTGCCTCCCAAGTGTTGGTATTAAAGGCGTGTGCCGCCACCGCCCAGCTATGTGTGTCTTTAATGTAATGGATGAGATCTATTATTTGCAGGAGCAATCCAAGTGAAAGTTGTGCCTTAGGAATTCCTACGTTTCACAGAGGTTCTTCGTGGTGGGGGTGGAGGGTGTGCTGGTGCTGTTCCCTGCCGTTGCCATCCTCTGATGCTGGGGTCTGTCACAAACATTCAAAAACCCATCTCATTTACAGTCACCCCAAACTCAAATGCTTGTTGCATGGAGGGCCCTTAGAAACCCAGGCTAACTTTTCCCCTTTCTGCTGCTGTCTTGGCTGTTTTAAGCTGAGTGGGAGTGGCAGAGAGTAACTGGCTCTAATAATAGGGTAACTGCTTTTAACTAGCAAAGATTTGGGAAAGAGAAACCGTGGGAAGAGAAACCATTCTATGATTTAAAGGTTTTTACTGGATGGAATCCAAAAGATGTCAAAATTTCCACCTGCTAAGACTGTAGTAGATAAAAGCAAGAAATCATAATTTTGATAACTATGGAAAGCAGCTTTCGAAGAGTTGTTTAGAAAATGTAGACATTTCATTGCCGAAATCCCCTGAAACCTTTCCGCTTCCTTTTCCTTCCTGTCTCCAGGTCACACTCGCTGAAGTCTGATGGGGAAGATAATCCAGAATTGCCGGAGGAGTTTCTGTTCGCATAGGCATCATGCAAGCGCAAGTCCTTAGGGGAAAGCAGCTCTTGGCAGACGTTCCAGGACCACGTGTACGTAGAAAAGGTGTTGTAAAAGGACTCATTGTTGGTTTCGATCCCAATCAAATCCCCTCGGATCTTTTTCCAGAGATTCAGCATTTCTTTCCGATGCTCAAGCGCAATTCCTAAGTTATAGGTGTCCGTGGCTCTCTTTACCTGCATCGAGAGGACAGGTATTAACTTGTGGAGTTACCTCAACTATCTTTGATTTATAAACCAGAATCATTGGTGATTTGAGAGTCACACATGTGAAAATCACTGAGACTACAAATGGGGTAGTATGGGACTTATGAGCTAGGAGTTGGTGGAGATCAAAATGTATCACTTGAAAGCCAGGTATAGTGGCGCAGGCCTTTAATCCCAGCACTCAGGAGGCAGAGGCAGGAGGACCTCTGTGAATTCGAGACCAGCCCGGTTTACATAGTGAGTTCCAGGAGAGAAGTGTGGGGCTAATTTAGGATATATAGGTATGGGATTCAGCCCGAGACAGGGAGAGTCAGCTGGGAGAAGATGCTGAGCTGAGCAAATCCTTAAGGATATTAAGGCTGAGGCATCGAGGGGTGACGGGAAGGAGTCCCAGGAAGAAGAGGCCACATAAACAAGTGCTTGAAGACAGTAAACACCCTGGACTTGGCAGGGGAGCTGGAGCATCTTGGTGTTGCCAAAGTGTCGGGGTTGAAGTGAGAGGAGGAGGAGTGATGGAGGGGTCACTGAAGGCTCAGTGTAGTGGAGGAGAGCGCTTTGTAGAAAGCATGCGTGGGAGCAGTTTGAGGAAAGTGAGATAAATTCCTCAGGTGAGTCGAGTAGAAAACTCTGCCACCACTGGAGGGGAAGTCTCAGTGACCCGGGCTGGCCTTGAATTTTTTTGTGCAGCATAGGCTGCTCTTCAGCTTGTAATACTATTGCTTCTTCTACCTCCAGGGTGCTGCTTGGAAGCATTTGTTGCACTCGTCTTTCTTAGCCCCCAGAACTGGGACTCAAACCTAGGGCTTTGTCTGTGCTAGGCAAGATCACTACCAACTGAACTATACCTTCAACTCAAGTATTTACCTTTAAACAGGACATGGCATGTTTGGATCTTCACGTTAGATCATTTAGTAGCTATGTGGGAAATGGCTGGGATACCAGATTAGAGGCTGTTGTCCAAGCAAGTCTTATGGAAGGACTCAACTCAGGCAGAGAGAACAGGGATAGAGTGAAGGGAACAGACCTGGAAAGCATCCCAGAATGAGTTGGACTAGATTTGGTGACTGGTGGAGGTAAGGAGTAAGAAAAAAAAAAAAAAAAAAAACCAATGTTCAGGGTGCCCCCTGGCCTTCTAGCTTCAGTGACTGAGTAAATGGTGGTATCAACAACTGAGATACAGCATTCTCAGGGGAGAGCCAGGCTGATGCAGGAGATGATGAATGAGCATGGGACATGCTGAGCATGATGTGTTATGAGATGTAGCACATAGGGGGAATGTTTATCAGATGGTGAGTGAGGTAAGGTCAATGTACAAGAAAGAAGTCTAGGCTGGGGCAAATTAGTTGTTAGTATGTAGGTGGCCACTGCTAAACAAGGAGGCAGACTGAAATAGCTCACATGCTCACCCTAGCTTCCTTCACCTGACACAGAGATCCCTGCTGTTCTCCTATGGCTGAGTTATAGGGATGCTAAACTAACGATCTTTTCAAGCTTCTTAGCCTTTGGGGCAGCTGGTGCTGGTGTTGGAGGTCTCTGGCCACAGGCAGTCTCCATTTACTTGCCTGTTTATGTGCTAATGGCGAGACAGGAGTCAGCTGCCCATGGCTTTGTGTTCTGAAGTTCCACACATGCCAGCTCATGGCTACTGTCCACTTCCTTCTCTGTGACTTCGCCCTCACCACAAGCTCTCTTAGAGTAGGAACTGTGTTTTCTCTCTATGGTGTCTCCTAATCTCAGAACTCATGGATCCACACTTACAAGCGAGTGTGTGAGTGGGTGCTACGAGAAGACTGGCTGTGGGGGTAGAAAGCTGTGTGTAGGGGCGTCGAGAGTGTGATGATTGTCAAAAAAAAAAAAAAAAAAGCAAAAGATACCTAAGGAATATAACAGCTGAGGCTGACCTCTGGCACACACATGATCACACACGTGCACACACACACACACACACACACACACACACACACACACACATTAAGGCATGGGCAGAGAGGTTCCAGAATGCACACTTTCACTGGCTGTAGCCTAACTTCTAAGCAACTTCCCAGAGAAGGACAGGATGGATTCACGTCTACCGCTCCCCGCTTTCACATTTGATGCTAATCATCATGCTCTCGTGCTTCTACAGCCTTGGCCCTTACAAATCACACCGGAGACACTTGTATTCCAGGTCTTTTCCTCTCCTCTTTCCTGAACCCCTCGAGTTCTGGGAGCGACACAGTCATCTTGTCTCACTCTGAAGTAGAGATTTGGTTTGTTTTTGGAGGCAGAGTCTCCCCAGCAGAAGACACCTTTGACGTGCAGTCTGGGAAGGCGTTGGACAGGGAGTACTCACATGCCCTTTGATAGCCACTGCATCAGATACTGTCCAGTGATGCTTCTTCTTGAATAGTTGGTCAATGGCTAGGATGTCATCCGAATAGCCTGAAGCAGACTTGATAGGTTTTACAGCCGCAGCCTTTATGGACATTAAAAGTTAAAAAAAAGATCAGTAAAACAGTTCAGGTTGAATTATATAACAAAGACATAATTATACATATGTGTAAAATGCCACAGTGAAACCCATTACTATGTATGCTAACTTTAGACATTAATTATAAAAAGACATAATAATGGGGGGGGAGAGTATGAGTATGAAGTTGGGCATAATGGTACATACTTGTAACGCCAGCCCTTGGAAGACTACAGCAAGAAAGCCGATATGAGTTCCAGGCCAGCCTGGGCTACAGTGTGACAGTGTTTTACAAAAACAAAACCAGATTTTTTTTTCTTTCCTTCTTTTTTGTTTCTTGAGACAGGGTTTCTCTGTGTAGCCCTGGCTGTTCTGGAACTCACTCTGTAGCCCAGGCTGGACTCGAACTCACAGAGATCCCCCTGCCTCTGCCTCCTGAGAGCTGGGATTAGAGGTGTGCACCATCACCTCTGGGTCAGAATTTTCTTATGGGAGGATTTGTATGTGATTTATAAGGTTGTCTCTAAGCCATTTGTCAGTTGCATTAGCACACTTAGCATGGTACGTGTGTGAACGGGCATTTAGGAAATCCACTGTAATAATAATAATAATAATAATAATAATAATAATAATAATAATAATA
>CABHPH010132159.1:0-25100 GCA_902168325.1 Peromyscus nudipes | reverse complement strand
TAATAATAATAATAATAATAATAATAATAATAATAATAATAATAATAATAAAGCTGTTTATAAGACAAACATTGATGGATGTTTCACATGCGGAGTGGATAAGGAGGGCAGAGAGGAGCCAACTCTATCCCGACCCAGACTTCCCAAGCTATTAGGAAGGTGCCCTCCACAGAGTGCAACCTCTGTTGTTTCCAGACTTCTGGAAGGAAGCAGCATTTGTTTGTCCTGTTGCTGGTCTGTTGAACAATGCTAGGGAAGTTAAGTAAACATACTCCTCACTTTCTTTGGACATGCTTACTGCCTAATCTCTAGACCCTCCTTGCTACTACTTGGCATTCTTAGGCTCTTGTTTACTGTTAACATTCCAAGTGGCTGCTGGAAAGCCAGACTTCAAACTCCATCAGCTACTGATCTGCTCTCTCTAAAGCTATCTAGTATGAATGTTCTTAACTCTTCCCCCCATTGTGAGATTTCTCTATCCTTTAATCCATCCTTTTCTTCCCAGGTGAGTCTTTTGTGATTTCCAAGGCCAAAAGTCTCCCTGTGTTCTTTATGTAGTCTGCTCTGGGATCTCTCTACATTAATTGATATTAATTGATTGATTGTGTGATGTCTGTGTGTCTGTGCATGGCACTCATGCAGAGGCCAGAGGACTTTATACCGTTAGTTCTCTCCATTCCTCACATAGGTTCTGGGAATTGAGCTCAGAGTGCATTTACCACGGGGCTGTCTTGCCATCTCTCAAAACGTTTTGGTTTTTATAGTGTGAACTATGTAGCTCAGGACTTAGATATGTTTGTATTTGTGTCTTGCAGACTTCCTAAGGTTGAAACTGATTTTTTAGGGTAAGTGCACAGCTTGGAGACTGCATCCAGTGTGGGAACTGTGAATCCCAGCTGCTTACCCATGTTTTCTCAAACCTCAGGTTTCACATTTTCAAGGAATACTTTCTTCTCCATTGACAGCTCCTAGCAGGTTGAACTTGGGCCTTGTGCTGAGCAATATTTACCTTTCCTCTCAGACTGATTTTTTTTTTTTAGAGTTTTTAGATTTAAAATTAAATCTAAATCTATTATTTTATTTTATTTTATTTTTTTAGATTTAACTCTAGGCATCCACATCTGATCCTGAATTGTCAGGCCGACCCCTGTCCCTAGCTATCAGGTCTAAGTACCTCCATGTGACCTTCCTGCCTCTCTTTTCTGTCTATCCCAAGGGTCATATTATGAGCTTGGTGTTCTGGCTGTAGGGTCTCTCTTGCTTTTTTTTTTTCCCCAAGGGAAGCTCTTGCTATGTAGACCAGTCTGGTCTTGAACTCACAAAGATCTGCCTGGCTGTCTTGCTTTTTGAAACATGGGAATTTTGCTTGCATTTGAGGACATTTTTGAATATTTGTCATTTCATTCAGCATTTTTTTTGTTATTGTTCTTTTTGTATTTTTTTTTGAGACAGGGTTTCTCTGTGTAGTTCTGTGTAGCTGAATTGTAAAAAGTCTTATTAATAAAAACAAACCCAGAGCCAGGTATTGAGGTGAACACTGAATGATCAGAGAAACAGAACAAGCCACGTCCAACTTCCCCAGCTGATCTTGTTTCCTCAGACTGAAAGCCTCTGAATCCTCATCTGAATGGATCTCAGCTGAAATGCAGCTAAAAGCTAAAAGCTTAACCCACCTAGTTCCTCATCCTCACGCCTTATATACCTTTCTGTTTCCTGCCATCACTTCCTGAGATTAAAGGCGTGTGTCACCATGCCTGGCTGTTTCTAGTGTGGCTTTGAACTCAGAGATCCAGATGGATCTCTGCCTCTGGAATGCTAGGATTAAAGGTGTGTGTGTGTGTGTGTGCCACCATTTTTTGGCCTCTATGTCTGTCTAGTGGCTGTTCTGTATGGTGATATTTTATTTGTACTGAAATGTGATTTTATTTGTATGTTAATAAATAAAGTTACCTGGGGGTCAGAGCTAATAGCAAGCCATAGCAGAAGCCGGGCGGTGGTGGTGCACACCTTTAATCCAGATCACATGACAGACAGATCTCTGTGTGTTCAAGGATACAGTCAGCATGGAGACACACGCCTTTAATCTCAATACCAACCATAGAAGACCTGGAGGTCTGTATAGACAGGCAGTGACGAGGAGGTCATGTGGTTGGGTTTACACCCAATGAGAAGGCAGAACAGAAAGTCAATAAAAAGACAGACACGCAGGAAGTAGGTCTCTTCCTGAGAGGAAGGACAGCAGCGGCAGGAAGGGTAAGAAGGTTTTAAGTCTCAGCTCTCAGCTACTGCTCTGACCTCTTGGGCTTTTAACTCTGCATTTGGCTCTGTGTTTCTTATTTAATAAGACTGTTCATCTACAGTTCTGTTCTCTGACCCCAAATAAGTTTATTAGGGTGTACAATATATTGGGGAACACAATATCACCACAGTTCTGGCTGTCTGGGAACTCATTCTATAGACCAGGCTGGCCTCAAACTCAAGAGTCTTGCTGCCTCTGCCTCCCAAGTGTGGGGATTAAAGGAATGCTCCACCACTGCCCAGCTTTTCATGCAGCATTTTCTTTTTAAATGGGGACATACAGAGTTTGTGAGTGGGGTAGGTAACAGGGAGTGGGTTGATAATGTGTATCTGGTTATTTTCATTCTGACACTTAAGTCCTATTTTTTGGTTTCAATTAACATTTGTAAATATGTAGAATGTTGCGTGAGCTGTTGTAATATATTAGCTTAGACACAATACACCATGTAGTATATTATATCTCATGTGGTATATATTTAATGTTCTATATATGTATACATATAAAATGTATACACACGAAATTATGAAAATGATCTAGTTGTATCTGTGAGTGTGCTCCCTTGTGCATTGTGAGTATGTAGGCCAGAGGTTGACTTCAGGTATCCTCCTCTATCTATCTTTGCTGTATTTTTTAAGACAGGTTCTTTCACTAGACTAGGACTAGTTTTCAGCTAGCCTGGCTGGCTCCAGGGTCTACTTGTCTTCCAGGTGGTTATAGGAATGTGCCACCATGACAGCTTTTACATGGGTATTGGGGATCTGGACTCAGCTCCTCATGTTTGTGCAGCAAGAGCACTTTACCCACTGAATCATCTCTCCAGCTATATATATATATTATTATATACATCAACATGCATCAATATTATATCTATTATATACATTAATATATCAATATTATATCTATTAATAGGCACTTGTGTGACAGTAGATATAGCACATTATCATATTTATAAATGTACATATAATATAGTAGATACAGATTATAATGCACTATATCTTTTTTTACATATAATAAATGTGAATATGATACCTGAGGTATAACAATAGATTATAGTGGTATTCTATTTGTACTGAAATGTGATTTTATTTGTATGTTAATAAATAAAGTTGCCTAGGGGTAAGAGCTATTAGCAAGCCATAGCGAAAGCCAAGGCGGTGGTGGTCCACGCCTTTAATCCCAGCACTTGGTAAGCAGAACTACGTAGATCTCTGTGTGTTCAAGGATACAGCCAACATTGGAGACACACGCCCTTAATCTCAATACCAACCATAGAAGACTTGGAGGTCTGTACAGAGAGGCAATGATGAGGCAGTCACGTAGTTGGGTTTACAACCAATGAGAAGGAAGAACAAGGACTCTTTATAAGTCAAACGCACAGAAAGTAACTCCTTTTCGGAGAGGTCTCTTGGCGGGAGAGGTTAGCTGGCGGAAAGTGGTAAGATTCTTAGCTCTGACCTCTTGGGCTTTCATTCTTACATTGGCTCTGTGTTTCTTATTTAATAAGGCGGTTGGTTACATCTACAATAGATGGCAACATATGTTATAGAAAAATTAGGGAAGGGGATAGGCTGTTATTTTATTGAAATGTATTTTAAAAGTTATGTTTAATTGTGTGTGTGGTTATGTGTGGGATGACTCATCCCTAACAGGCTTGAGGGCCAGCAGGCCCAAACAAGTAAAAAAGATACTTTCTGAGAGCCAACCTGGGTCTGTCTAAGGACCTTAGCAACAGCAGCTGAAACATGATCTGGAGATGACCTGTACCAATGAGAGGCAGCCATGTCACACCAGCAGATACATATTCTTCAGACCTCCCCACAGGGTGGGGTGGAGGGTATATAAGGCTTGCCTCTTCCTGAATAAACTGAGCTTGTTTCGACATTGTTTCTGTGTCATTGACTCTGTGCCTTACTTGGCCCCCTCTCCCAAAGGGAACAACAGCACAGGATCCTGCTACAGTTATGTACACTTGAGTGCAGATGTCTGTGGAGTTCAGAGGCATCAGATCCCCTGGAGCTGGAATTATAGACAGTTATGAGCCACCCAATATAGGTGCTGGGAACCAAAGTTGGGTCCTCTGTAAAAGTAGCATTAAGAAATGAGTATGGGCCAGGCAGTGGTGTTGCCTGATCTACAGAGTGAGACCCAGGACAGGCACCAAAACTACACAGAGAAACCCTGTTCCAAAAAAAACAAAAAACAAAAAACAAAACAAAACAAAAAATGAGTATGGCTTTTAATTCCAGCACTCAGGAGGCAGAGGTAGGGCAAATCTCTTGTGAGTATGAAACCAGTCTGGTCTACAAAGTGAGTTTCAGAGCTGTTACACAGAGAAACTCTGTTTCAAAAAACCAAAGAGTATGAGCTGGGTGGTAATGGACACGCCTTTAATCCCAGCAGTTGGGAGGTAGAAGCAGGTAGATCTCTGAGTTCAAGGCCAGCCTGGTCAACAGAGTGATTTCCAGGACAGCCAGGGCTGTTACACAGAGAAACCCTGTCTCAAAAAAACAAAACAAATAAACAAACAAAAAACAGAGTATGACTGAACAATAAGTGCTCTTAACCACTGAATCACTTCTCCAGCCTCGAAACTATAGATTTAATAGATAATTTACTGTTGGACGTGGTGGTACAGGCTTATAAATCCTAGCACTTGGGAGGCTGAGGTAGGAGAATCATTGCAAATTGAAGGCCTGTCTAGGACACAGTATGAGATCCTATCTCAAAAATCCAAAACAAACTGATTGTGGTAGAAGTTCATAGTATAAAATGATTAAAATGGTAGAAGTTTATAACTTAAAATGACTATTTGAAGTGAATATTTGAGTGGCATTCATTGTGTTGACTTGTGGGACACTCCTGAAGTGACAGTTGCAAGAAGACCCATGAGAAGCAAGCAATAGGGCTTTTCAGACACACAGGGAATGGCGTTCAAGCAGAGGAACAGCAGAGTGTGACAACAAGATGGGTATGTGTGTGAGGGTCTACTTTGGTGATGCCCATAGAACATTCCGCAATGATGGAGATGTTCTATATGTTTGAGTGTTTTATTATTTTAAAGATTTATTTATTTATTATGTATACAGAAGGGGGCACCAGATCTCATTACAGATGGTTGTGAGCCACCATGTGGTTGCTGGGAATTGAACTCAGGACCTCTGGAAGAGCAGTCGGTGCTCTTAACCTCTGAGCCATCTCTCCAGTCTATTTGAGTGTTTTAATAGGCCATTTGAGCACTTCAATTGTGGGTAGTACAACTGAAGAACTGGATTTGTGATTTTGATGAATTTCAGTTATTGGAACGTTCAGGTTTATTACTGTTGGTATCTGAGACGTGGGTCTCCCTATATTGTGCAAGTCGTCTTTGAACTTATGATCTCTTTGCCTCAGTTTCCCGGGTGGTGGGATTATAGGCATGCACTACGATGCCTGGCAGATTCTTAGGGTTAAGTCATTCAGGACCTTGTAAGTAATCATGAAGATTATCTTTCTTTTCCTGAGTTATCTGAAAAGCTCAACTGGAGGATTTCAAGTCGATTTGAACAGAGCTGTTTTGGCTGCTGTTCATATACTGAGAACTTTATATAAGAAGGGAAAAAGTAAAGGCAAGTAGAGTACTTAGGAAGTCACTGATGCCATTGCTGCTAAGATGACAGACGATCTCTGATGAGAGACAATCTGTGATGAAGACAATCTAGCATATAATGTGTACTCAGTAAATAAACTGATTGTATTGTTTTCTTTTATCCAAAGGGCGTGGGGTGGAGTTCAATGGTAAAGTGCACAGTTAGTACATGGGTTCCATCCCCCATGCAAAACCAAACACAAACAAGAATATTGAGTTTTCTGTGAGCCAGGCTTGGCTTTGTTTATTTATTTATTTTTTAAAAAATTTATTTATTTATTATGTATACAGTGTTCTGTCTGCATATATACCTGCAGGCCAGAAGAGGGCACCAGATCTCATTATGGGTGATTGTGAGCCACCATGTGGTTGCTGGGAATTGAACTCAGGACCTTTGGGAAGAACAGCCAGCGCTCTTAACTGCTGAGCCATCTCTCCAGCCCCTTTTGTTTGTTTTTTTGAGACAGGGTCTTATTGTATAGCCTGGCTGGCCTGGAACTATAGTGTAGTGTAGGTTGGCCTTGAACTCACCCTCTCAATGCTGATATTACAGGTGTGAACTGCCATGCCTGGATCAGGCTCTATTCCAGGTAAATTTCTGTCCTGCTACTTACCCTGGAAGGCTTAGAGCAAACTTGGGGGTGAGGCTAGAACTTCCTCAGAGAATATCTGGAAGCATGAGCATACCTGGGCATCCTGAGACTTTGTAATTCAGGATAGTAATGTACAAGCAAACGGACAGAGTAACACAGGGTCAGAAGGTACAGCGGGGTCATAGGCAAGGTTCTAGTGAGGGGCAGAGTGGTCCCTCCATCAGAGCATTGCTCCATTGATGTGGGTCTGGTCCTCCCCTCCCAAGATGTCTGGCCAACCTGGAGCTGGCTGACAGTTCAAAACGCAGCTCTGGCTTGAGTTGATGGGAAAGCAATGAAAGTAGATTTGAGACCTTTTAGTGTTCTACTGTTTTTTTGGTCTTTGAGACAGGATCTTGCTATATGTATTAAGATAGCTTTGAATTCTTTTGCGTCAGCTCCCTGAGTGCAGGGATTAATAGGCATATGCCATCATATGCAGTATGCTGTCGTTTCAGCTTTGGTGTTTTTTTTTTTGTTTTTCGAGACAGGGTTTCTTTGTGTAACAGCTCTAGCTGTCCTGGAACAGACCAGGCTGGCCTCAGATTCACAGAGATCCTCCTCCCTCTGCCTCCCAAGTGCTGGGCTTAACGGTGTGTGCTGCTGCTGCCGCTGCCGCCGCCGCCGCCGCCGCCGCCGCCACCACCACCACCACCTGTTTTTTTTTTTTTTTTTTTAAATACAAGAGCTCACTGTAGCTTAAACAGGTGTGAAACTCAATACTTAGCCCAGGCTAGCCTTGAATTCTTTGCTATCTTTTGCTTCAGGCTTCTGCATGTTAGAATTACAGGAATGAACCACCACGTTTAGTTTGTTATTGTTCTTATAGTCTTCATCCCAACTCCAAACCAAGGTTTGTTATCTTCAGTAAATCGAATTATTTTGTTGAAATAGTTATAACTAAGTTCAAGGTCCTTGTTGGCTACACAGCAAGTCTGAGTCAATCTAGGAGACATGAGACCCTGTCTCCAAAAATCCCAGCCCCAAACCAAATAAACATCTCAAAGCAACTACAATCACCCAAGACGCTGTCCAATATGTGTAACAAAAACACGCTTTTAGTCTTGAGTTGGGTTCTTACAAGCGGAAGTATATAAATTAGCTAATATGACAGATTAAAACTCACCTGTGCTTTCCAATCTTTTTTATGGAAAAAATAGTCCTCAAAGAAACTCAGTGGCTCCTTTTTCCTTAGCATCTCTAATTTCTGTATGTCTTTGAATGGCCTTCCCATCACCATCCCGTCCACATCGGGGAACAATGGAAAGATAGGTATTTTTGAGTACGGGCTACCTGTAGGGAGATCGCACCCTGAAAAGGTAAAAAACAAAAATGGCATTATAAATGATGTAAAAATGTCCCGGAATGACAAGCACGCAGAGCCTAATGCGCTTTTGTCTGCTCCCGCGTGGCCCTGGCTCCTCTGCCTCAGTCACAGTTCCCACCCCACACCCATCCCGCAGGCTTCACTTAGGTGTCTGAGGGCTCAGTCAGGAGGACTTCTGCTTCCAAATGGTTTCTGTGGGACCGACAGCAGTTACTCGAAGAGCCCCGGGCCCTGCTCTTGGCCTCTGGTGTTCATTTCTGACCAGCTGCAGGGAAGTCAGTCTGTAACGGTGGAGAGGGAAAACGGCTTACGCTTGAGCGCTTCTAGAAACTTATACAGATCCCTTTCTTTCATGATGGAGATCCTGGCCGAGTTGGCAAAGGCAGCAGTGCTTGAGCGCGGAGGAGTGCATACGTCTGCCCTAAAGCCCCTTCTAGGACTCCACAGTCTTCCCGCGTTGCTTTCCTGGAATTTTTTTCGGAAATAGCTTAAAGAGAAAATACAGGTAATTCAGAAATGGAATAAAGAATTGTTAGGACAAAAAGAAAATCAAACTGCAAGCGATAGATGTTGATTATGTTTATTTTAAATCTATTTAAAATGTATTCGCATATGTGAATCATACATGGTAATAATAGGTTTCATTATGGCGTTTTTGTACGTTACATGTATTTTTATTATGTTCACTCCATTACCCTCTCCTGTTCCCCTCTGGCTCCCTTTCTCTTTCCACGTTAGTCTCTGTTCTGTCCGTCTTTCTTCCTTCACATTCTCATCCTCTCTCTCCCCCCTTCCTCCCTATCTTCTTTTGTATTCTCATTTTCCCTCTCTCCTCTCCTCCCTCCCCTCATCCTTACCTTCCCCTCTCTTTCTTTCTGGCTTAAAAACTCAATGTGTATTGTTAGGGTTGCTTACAGGGTCCTGGGTGAAGGATTATTTACAAGAGCACGGGCTCCTTACTTGTAGCTACACCACTGAAGATGCTGCCATATACTGTTCTGGTCTGTCTGGGTTTTGTTTGTTTCTTTCTTTAGAGATTTATTTATTTATTATGTATACAGTGTTTCTGTATGACTGCACACCAGAAGAGGGCACCAGATCTCATTACAGATGGTTGTGAGCCACCATGTAGTTGCTGGGAATTGAACTCAGGACCTCTGGAAGAGCAGCCAGTGCTCTTAACTCTGAGCCATCTCTCTAGCCCTGTATTGGGTTTTGAAATGCAGTTTTTTTCTTTTTTGAGACAGGGTCTCACTTTGTAGCCTAGGCTGGCACTGGACTTATGGTGTCCTTTCTGCTTTAGACTCCAGAGTGGTGGGATCACAGCCTGAGCCCATATGCCTGCTTAGAAAGTTATGTTTATTTGTATCATTTGAATGTTTTGTATGTTCTGGGATCAAACCCAAGCCCTTGTGCATGTGAGGTAAGTATTCTACCACTCAGCTACACAACTATCCCTATTTCCTCTTTTTAATATCTTTTAGAAAGCTTGTGACTAGTTTTTCCAGTGTGGGGGACCGAACTCGGGACCTTGTGCATGCCAGCCTCTAGATGCTGAGCTGCAGCCTCAGCTGTCATTTCCTCTTGCTAAACTGATTCCTTTATCATTTATGTAAGGACCATCTTGGTCTCTTTTTGTAATTTTTGACATTGATACATTTCTTAATTTTTTTTTTTTTTTGTTTGTGTTCTGTTTTTCGAGACAGGGTTTCTCTGTGTAACAGCCCTGACCATCCTGGAACTCGCTTTGTAGGCCAGGCTGGCCTTGAACTCACAGAGTTCCACCTGCCTTTGTCTCCCGAGTGCCTGGTTATCTTGTATTTTGATACCCTGGAGATGATTTTTTTTTTCACTGTATCTAGTAAGGGTCTCATGGCTTCCTGGATCTTCCCAGGATTTGGAAATTTTTCAGCAGTTAAAGAACAACCTCATAAGATAACCAAATAAACAACAACCACAATCCACTTCAATAAAAAGCAGCGTTAGCGAAGGTGTCCTGTCCACTTAGTAGGAGTGAGAGGCGGTGCAGGAGGACAAATATTAGCAGAGATCACTGTGCTAACATCAGCATTTCACTCCTGGGTAAGCAGCTGATCTGCCTGCCGGACTCTATTAAGTAACATGCAAATCTTCTTTCGCTGTGCTGATTACTCTCTAAGTGCTCGGCTGGGTTGTTCTGTGTCATCCTAACTGCCCTTTAGGGCAGGTGTTGCGATCACCACTTGGATTTTGTAGGTGAGGAAATGAAGACTGAGAAGTAAAGAAAAGGGCTAGCCTGTGCACCAGCAGCTCTGCCTTGGGTTAGGGATGGCTAGCTCACGTGTGTGTGTGTGTGTGTGTGTGTGTGTGTGTGTTTCTTTATGTCTTATGCCCACATGGAGCCTCAGCACAGTGTGAGCTCAGTCTTATCATTTCAGAACCACAAGAGAGTGTTGTGGCACGTAGCCTTTGGCCCTGACCCTTTCTTCTGTTTTGGATTGAACTCTGTAGAGTAGGGTGCTGGTGACATATCCCTAGTACGCCGCCTTCCCGTTCCATTGCCACTTACCTTACTAGCCCGACTGTAACTTACCTTACTAGCTCGATTATATCCTTTCTGTGTAGGGCTGACGTCTCTACAAGTTTGGATAGGATTTCAAATAATAAGATCCCTGGGTTGTTAGCTAAATCTAAACACAGTTTCTTTTCTGGAACTATAGAGGAAACAGAAAAGAGAAATTTCAAAATGTCTTCTAAGCAAGCCATCTATTAAAAATGTGCTGACAATTTATAACCATATTAAACCAGGGACTAGAAATACAGTAAAACATTAAAAATGTTTTATTTGAAGCAAGGTCATTTTGATTACTGACAGAATAATCATAGTTCCATGGCATCTAAGTAAATATGGTAGTACTTTTAACATCTGCATGCATACTATGTTAAAGACGATCGTGTTGTTCTTCTGCGAAAGGGAATTAACAAATATCTCTAGTTTGCAGAGAAGCTCTCATTTGTCACAGTGTTTATCTTCAGACAGTCTACAGCTTAAGAATGGGTATGTTTTCAAAGCTACTTGTGGGGTCTGGACTCTGGAATCCCAGAGCATATGATATGAACAGTGGTTGGATTTTCCAAGTCAGCCTGTTAAGTTCAGAAACAGCCTGAGAGACTGATGGCAGCTTCGAGTTGCACAGACTGATGGGCACAGGCAAGAGAGCATGCTCTGTAACCTCCCCAGCCTCTCACTGAGGGCCGAGGCTTCATCAGGGTGTGGAAACAGTAAGTCATTCACACTCCAGAAAAGTAATTTTTTTTGAAAGGTCACCATCCATGGTTGTTTTTAATTTCTTCTTACTGTTGGACACTTACAAACTATCTCTTTAATCTTCCCATCTAATAAATTGGCAGAGTGCCACAACCAATCACACACACACAGGAGTTCCAGTCCTGTGTTTCTGAATGGGTGTTTAAGGACAATTCTGAATTACACCTTTGTCTTAGATAATAAAGAATTAGAAAGTAAGGTCTAAGTTGCTGGTTTCTGAAAGTATTTTAAGTTAAAAGATTAGCTATAAAGAAGTGCTAAATACTCTTTATTTGATATTATACATAGATCACAGTAAGTGCCTTTCAATGGTGAAAGGCAGCATCCTTTGACAGGGAATTCTAATTAAAATGACATCATCAAGTCAAGAATAGACAGTTGCTTCCTGGCGTTCCATTGCCTGTAACAGGCCAGTGAATACAAACTGAAACACAGGTGAGTCTTCTTGTTTCTGAGAGAGTGACAGAATTTTCCCAGTGTTTAAACATATCCATATTCCCAGTTATATAAATTTAAATATAAAACCATTCAACAGGTTTGAGGTGACACCCCATCTTTGTGGAAAGTATAACTTTAATAAGTCCAATCCGATCTTGAGAAAGGGAGAGCTGTGATAGAGACTGGAATTGTTATTTTTAAAAAAGATCATATCCACTTTACTATAAGTCATTTTTACTTAAATCAGGACCGTCTCAACAAAAACAATTGTTAGCCATTCATGATCTGAATTTTGACGTATGAATTAAATTATGGTACACATTAAAAGCCATGAGACATTTGTTTTGTAATAAATAAGGCAGTGGAATTACTCGTTAGTAGCCTTTTTAAGATAAGCTATTAGGTCTGCCCTTTCTCCCTTCTTCTTAATTCCAGCGAAGATCATTTTTGTTCCAGGGATGTACTTTTTGGGATTCTCCAAATACTCCATCAGGGTGTCCTCTCCCCAGGTGATGCCTTTGTTCTTGTTGGCATCTGTGTACGAGAATCCAGCCGCCTGACCAGTCTTCCTCCCAAACAGACCATGGAGATTTGGTCCAGTCTTATGCTTGCCTCCCTTTTCCACAGTGTGGCACTGGGCACACTTCTGAACAAAAATCTTCTTGCCTTTCTCAACATCACCCATTTTTATTTCGCTCCTGGGTGACCAACACCACGATCGCTACGACCCGAAGACGGACGTCCCGCTCTCTCGTGATTTTTTTTTAAAAGGAATACTTTTGGTAGTAGCATATGCACTTGGTTAAGAATTAAAACACTATAAAGGGAAAACAAGGGGCTGGAGAGATGGCTCAGTGGTTAAGAGCACTGACTACTCTTCCAGAGGACCTGGGTTTGATTCCTAGCACCCACATGGCTGCTAATAACCATCTGTAATTCTAGTTCCAGGGGATCTTATACAGACATACAAGACAAGATATCTATGCACATAAAATAAAAATAAATTAAAGAAAGGAAAACTAAACTTCCTGCATCCATCACTTCCTTAGTATTCTCATTACAGACAAGAGCACTGTCTCCGAGGTGGCCAGGAGCTGCTTGATGTATTTAAATTGCAATTCTGATATTATCAGTTTGTTTGATATTATTTTGTAGGAAAAGTACAAAGAAAAATCATACCCTGGACTCTACCTTCTGGATTTGTCTCCTGACTGGAGGCCTAAGGGATAGTGTTTTCTGTGCAGTGGGCAGGGCTGCCCGGTTGTCATCTACTCACCCACAGCCTTGAGGAAGAGTTTCTTATCTGTCAGCACCTCTATAAAGTCGGAGAAGTTGATCTTACCGTCTCCTGCAACAGGAAGCTGAGCTCAGAGCAAGCAGATTGCTAAAGTTTATATAAATACACAGTTTGTATATAAAGTTGAGGGAGAGAGAGAGACAGAGTGACAGAGAGACAGAGAGACAAAGAGACAGAGACAGAGAGAGCGAGAGAGCACATTTATTATATATAACCTAGACCAGCTTCAAGCTTGCAATCCTTCTGCCTCAGCCTCTAGTTTGCTGAGATTACAGGTGCTTGCTACCATGCCCAGCTAGGATGTATTTGAATTCTTTAATGTATGTTAAGGTATAAAAGCTAAAGTTGCCTGAGTCATCTAACACTTAAAATACTCAGGGCTGGAAAGATGCTCAGGGAAACTTTGGTTTCCTCTCCCTCCTTCTTAAAGAGATTATTGTTGGTAGTGCCTCCCTGTGTCGCCCATGCTGGTCTTGAACCTAAAATCCTCATATTTATTTCGGTCTTTATGACGATCTGCAATTACACTAGTCTCCTGTAGCCAACAGAAGCAATGACAAGGTGTAAGCATTCCGTAAAACCTGTTAGCTACTGTTGTCCTTTGCCAGAGAGTGTCATTTTCATGAGGAGTTTATCTACATGTCTCACTTGCCTCTAAAATTAAAAGACAGTTGCCAAGCAGTGCAGCATATGCCTTTAATCCCAGCACTCAGGGGGCAGAGCCAAGCAGATCTCTGTGAGTTCGAGACCAGCCTGGTCTACAGAGTGAGTTCCAGGACAGCCAGGGCTTCACAGAGAAACCCTGTCTTGAAAAAACAAAAAACAACCAAAACCCAAAACCAAACAAACAAAAAGACAGTAAGTACTACTAGAGGATGTGTGTATGTACTTGCAAAAATAAAATAACTGTTAATGGAGTTAATGGAAAGAAGTGATAATTCTAATGATCTGGTGACCTTGATTCACTGGCAGCTGAGTGACAAGGGGCAAGAGAAAATTATATGCTGCAAACATTTTCCACACAACATATTAGATTGGACTCCAGGCACAGGCTGTAGCACTTGAGAGGTAGAAGCAGAAGCATCTGTGGTTCAAGGCCAGCTTCATCTACATAGCAAGTTAGAGGCCATCTTGGGATATATTAAGACCTTGCTCCAAAAAACCAAACCAAATACTAACAATAAATAGCCCCAAAGAAGAAAACAAATTCCATGACCTGTATGCTTTCAAATACTAACAAAATTTCTTTGGCATTTAAAATTTAGTGGGTTCTCAGGAGAGAAGGGAGATTTGTATGGTTTAAATGCAAACAGTGGGCTTGAATTTTCTTGGTGTTCTGCTGTTTGTGAAGCTGTTTATACCATTGTACCTCTCAGCTACTTCAAGACATCTTCTAAAGTGAGCATCATGACAAATACTTCAGTTTGGTATTGAGAAGGGACAGTCACTCTTAGTTTCCACACAGGAATTTTCTCAAAAATTTAATTTTTTTTTTTTAGCTCATACAAATACTCCATAAATATCCTTAAAGAGAAACACATACAAACACAGTGGTTTCTTGTCCACAGGGATATGGAAGTGACATTTCAAGACCTCCAAGCCTTAAAACCTTGGCTAGACCTGAGTGTGGCGGCTCATATCTACAATCCTAGCCTTTGGCTGGATGATAGGCAGTAAGTTTGTGTTTCTCTTTAAGTATATCAATGAGGTCTATGTATGAGCTAAAAAAAAAAATCTAATTTTTTGAGAAAATTCCTGTGTGGAAGCTAAGAGTGACTGTCGCTTCTCAACACCAAGTTCAAGTATTTGTCATGATGTTCACTTTAGAGAATGTCTTGAAGTGACTGAGAGAGCTTTTTGGTTGATTTTGTTAGGTTTGGGGACTATTCTGATCCCTGCATCTACTATGCTTTTTCATATACACATATCTGTGATAAACTTTATCTGATACATTAGGAATAGTCAGAGATTAGCAACAACAAATTATAACAATATACTCTGTGTGTGTGTATGTGTGTGTGTGTTTGAGACAGGGTTTCTTTATTGTAGCCTTGGCTGTCCTGGGACTCACTATGTAGACTAGGCTGGCTGGGAACTCACAGAGATCCGCCTGACTCTGCCTCCTGAGTGCTGGGATTAAAGGTTTGCACCACCCTGCCTAGCCTCAACAATATACTATTATAAAAAGTTATATTACTGTGGTCTTTTTCTCTTGAAAGAGTTTAGACAAATACTAATATTTTTGGACCACAGTTGACCAGTTAATTGAAACCATGGAAAGTGAAATGTAGATCAGGGAAGATAACCTTACTTTTGTTTAGAGGTATACTTTTGGTAAATAAGGGAGAGTTATTTCTTGCACTTACAGCATAAATGATAACATAGATATTCATAAAAGTATTTGATGGGAAAATAATAAGTCAAAATACTCACTGTCAAGATCAGCACATTTTAATTCATTATAGATATCATATGTGTTTAGATTCATCCCCAGTTTAGCTAAGGTGCTCATCAATCCATGTGAATCAATACAGCCAGTTTTATCCTTGGTGAAGTAGTTGTAAGCATTTTGGAAGGCTGAGGAGATGGAATTATGTTAGTCAGGACAGTTATTTAAGAAGAAACACAGTCAGGGATGGTAACTTCTGTCTACAACCCTAGTACTTGGAAACTGTGGTGGGAAGATTATCTGATGATCCTAGGCCCATTGGGCTAAACAGTAATGGCGAGGTCAGCCAGGTAGAAGTGGAGAAGGGGAGGGAGAAACGTATGTGCTAACAGGGCTAGGAGACATCATACAGCCAACTGTGTTCTGAAAAGAACGTGGAGAGAAGAATCAATAATAGATTTTTTTGTTTTTTCTGTGTAATAGTCCTAGTTGTCCTGGAACTAGTTCTGTAGACAGGCTGGCCTCAAACTCACAGAGATCCGCCTGCCTCTGCCTCCCGAATGCTGGGATTAAAGACGTGCGCCACCACCACCTGGTGAATAATAGATTTTTAAAAAGACAGAAGGCCATCATTTCTTGGGATTTGAACTAGAATCAAGTAGAATGCATAGTAACTGGTAGGAAAACCAAATGTAGAGGCAGGTATAGTGGTGCATGCCTATAATCCATAATACACAGTGAGTTTGAGGCCAGAATAGGCCACATCAGACCCTGTGTATCAAGAAAACAAATATATATGTATATATACATATTCATACATATATATATATACATACACACACATATATAATCTAGTTTCCCTTTTGTTGCCATTACTTGGTCATTTGTTTCTTCTTTGTGCTAAATATTTAATTATTTTAAATTTTCATTCTTTTTACAATACCGGGGATTGAACCTCACACATGCTAGGCAACTGCTCTACTACTGACCTATATTCCTAGCTTCATTGTTTATTTCTATCAGCATAGACTCATAGATTTATTTATTTTATATTTTGGGTAAACATATCAATTTCTCAAATTGTTCAAATAAGTAGTGGAAGAGAGGGAGAATGTATGTATGTATGTGTGTGTGTGTGTGTATGTATGCATGTAGGTGTATGTATGTATGTGACAGTGCATACATATGGAGGTCAGAGGACAACTTGTAGGAGTCAGTTCTCTTCTTCCACTCTGTGGGACCTTGAGGTAGACTTCAGGTCTTCAGCAGGCAAAGGTGCTTCTCTCCCCACTTCCTCCACCTCCTCTTCTTTTATGGGTGTGAGTGTGGGGTATCTGCATGTGTGTGGTGTAGTACGGGTATGCTCACCTCTGAGTGTAGGGTATCTGTGTGTGTGTGGTGTAGGCACATGTGTATGTATGGGTATGCTCACCTCTGAGTGTGGAGGCCAGGCATCCTGATCTATCACATGCCACCTTATCCTTTCAGACAGGGTAAAGCAGGCTTTCTTGGACCGCCAGCCCCCAAATCATTTCATGGAGACTTATTATTAATGATGAATGCTTGGCCTTAGCTTAGGCTTACTTCTAGCTTGCTCTTTTTTTATTTAACTTAAAGTGAGCCCCATTTCTGTTCACCTATGTGCTGCCCTGAGACTTGTTTACCTCATCTACATACTGTCCATCCTGCTTTCCAGCTTCCTCTGTGTCTGTCTGGCTCCTTTTCTCCCTGCCCACCAGCCCCACCTAGCTCTCCTCTGCCTAGCTATTGGACATTCAGCTTTTTATTAGACCAATCAGGTGCCTTATGCAGGCAAGGTGAAACAGCAACACATCTTTACATAGTTAAACAATTATTCTGCAGCACAAACAAATGCAACACATCTTGACATAGTTAAGCAAATATTCTAATCCACAACAACAGGATCTTTTATTGAATCTTGGCATCCAGCAAGCTCAGCAATCTTCCTGTTTCCCCCACCTTGGTACTGGGGTGATAGTCATGCACAGCGTTTTATGCCTGGGTCTGAGTTCAGCTCCTCACGCTTGCATAGCAGGTGCCCCCACCTACAGAGCCATCTCTCCAGCCCCCCGCAGGTTTTCTGGAGCATAATATTGTTCCTTTTTTTTTTTTTTTTTTTTGGGTTTTCGAGACAGGGTTTCTCTGTGTAGCTTTGCGCCTTTCCTGGAACTCACTTGGTAGCCCAGGCTGGCCTCGAACTCACAGAGATCTGCCTGGCTCTGCCTCCCGAGTGCTGGGATTAAAGGCGTGTGCCACCACCGCCCGGCTAATATTGTTCCTTTTTGTCGATAGAGTCTGTCCTTTCCCGGGAGCACTCTTCTGCATCCTTCCTGGACTTACTCATTCAGCTTTCTCTGGACTCCCTTCTTTGCCTCAGAAGACCAAACTGGGACACTATGTCATGCTCCCACAGCATTCTACACTTCTCTCATATCTCACTTCATCGATAATTTTGTCCTTGACCTGTATTTTCCGTACATATTTCCTTCCAGGGCAGGAACATGTCTAATGTTCTTATATCTGGAACACTGTTGGCTTAAATATATGTTTGCTGTTTGGATCAATGACCTGTAGACAGTGTACCAAATTTCATCATTATCATTTTTTTTGTCTGTCTCTAAGAAATCCTGGTATTTTATTTCCATTTTAATTTAATTTGGCCTTTTGAGAACAAAATTGACTTGGCTTGCCAAACACTATGTAGACCAGGCTGTCCTCAAACCTGTGGTCCTCTTGCCTCTGGAGGCCTCCCTAACGCTGGAATTACAGACACGTGTTACCACACTGACCAGTCTTGAGACTTAGTGTTTATACTGTTCAATTTGCTGATTGATATGTGACCTTGGATTTGTTGTTAACCACCCTTACAAGTTATCTGGATAAGAATATTTGACCAGGGTTGGGGATTTAGCTCAGTGGTAGAGCGCTTGCCTAGTAAGGCCCTGGGTTTGGTCCTCAGCCCCGGGGGGAAAAAAAAAAAAGAATATTTGACCTATCCAGGTGATGGTGGAGCACACCTTTGATCCCAGCATTCAGAAACCCTGCCCTGAAAAACCAAAAACAAACAAACAAACAAATAAATAAGAGAATATTTGACCAAGCCTGTTTCAATTCTTGAGAAATGTCAATATGAAAGTTATCCTCCTTCAATCTAGCAAATAGTTTATTTTTTATTTTTTGATAGGTCCTAATATGTAGGGCAGACTGGCTTTGAACTAAGCACCAGCTTCCTGAGTTATAGGTGTGTACCATCACGTCTGGTTAAAAAGTTTATTTCTCCCCTCCACTTCCCCTCTCTTAAACGACAGGATAATACAGATTCTCCCTGAAATCTCATCTGTGCATTACAGAAAGTCAGTATGGGAGCTAGCTGGATGCAATGGCACATGCCTTCAATGCTAGCACTTGGGAGGCTGAGGTAGATCAGCTATGAGTTCCAGGCCAGCCAGCGCTACACAGTGAGTTCCAGGCCAGCCTTAGATATAAGAGAAAGATCCTGCCTCAAAAATAATAAAACAACAAGTTCACAGACACATGGAGCAGTTGTTATTAGATCCTTTTTTTTGTTGTTGTTATTTTTGAGACAGGGTTTCTCCATGTAGCTCTGGCTGTCTTGGAACTCTCTCGGTAGACCAGGATGGACTTGAACTCATAGAGATCCACCTGGCTCTGCCTCCAGAGTGCTGGGATTAAAGGCATGCACCATCCCTACCCTGGCGGTTGTTAGGCTTTAACATTTAGGATGGTTTTCATTACCTTCCAGTTGTGAAGGGCTCAGCTTCGATTCTTTGTGTTGTAAATAACCTGGAAGATATGTTCTATCTCTGAGAAGAGACACAAAAAGCATAGGATTTAATACAGGAGTGCAACCTTTGAGTTTTGCTGATGATAATGGCAGCAAGCATCACAGTATGCCCAGAGTCACAGTGCTTAAGCAGAGCTGTCTCTCACTAATATCTGCCTGTGTTTTTCAGTGCTCTTACCTCTCCTAAAAAAACAAAACAAACTACCCGATTTCTCTCATTTTACAAAACAGACATTCTGGGTGATTAAAGGGCTTGTCCAAAGTCAGGCAGGTAAGTAAGTGTGAGAGGAGGCTCTGATTGCAAAGTTCCAGGCTGGAAACCTGAAGCTATTACTATTGTTAGAAGCTCGTTGTTTTTTTTTGTTGTTTTTTTTTCTTTTCTTTTTTTTTGACTTTATTTATTTTTTAAATTACACTCATGATATTCATTAATTACACTCATGATATTAATCACATTTGTGGTATTCATAGATTACATTCACAGTATTCATTCAATTATATATATAATATATATATATATTAATTTTAGATGCTGAATGTCATTTATTTAAGGGGGGAGGAGGTCTTAAATACAGGCTTACAGCACAATGGGAGGACCCTGGAGGGCAGAAGTTTGCTACTGATGTTTTACAATCTTGAAGCTCGTTGTTTTAAACGTTGATTTGGAAAACAATGTTGCGCTGACTACCTGTGTAGAGAAACTTGTGCATCTATCACTTTATAATTTTAATCGCCAACATGTATGTTTAGTATATATGAGAGAGACTAAGTAAATGATAGAGACAGAGACTTCTGGAAAGTGTGGAACTCTGGGTGTCTTTCTACATCCTCAGGAAAGTGAAATCTGGAAAAGGAGGAAAAATATTAATACTTCCAGGAGGCTTTGTGTAAATTTGCAATAATTTATGAACACATAAACTAGCTTTGCTTATAATACAGCAAGTGGAATGTAATTATTTTTGATTAAGTATAATCTAGTAGCAAATGAAATAATCATAAAAGTTTTTGAGACAGGATCCCATGTAGCCTACATAGCTGAGGATGACTTTGAACTCCTGATCTTCCTGCCTCCATCTTCCTGCACACTGGGATTATAGGCATGTGCCACTACACCTAGCTCCTATAAATTTATTTTAGAAGTCTTTAGTTTTGATGCTAATAACAACAGTTTTAAGAATTCGGAATCTCTTACTTTTGTGGTTTTATTTTTATTAAAACATTGACAAAGATTTATTCTATAATTTATGTATATGAATGTCTTGCCTGCCTGCTTGTATGTATGTGCACCATGTGCATGCTTGGTACCCAAGGAAGTCAGAAGGGACATCAGGCCTTCATGTGGGTGCTGGGAACTGAGCCCAGGCCCTCGGGAAGAGCAGCCAGTGCTCTTAACTGGTGAGCCGCCTCTCCAGCCCCGGTTTTTGTGGTTTTACAAGAAACAGTATATACAGTAAAACTAGAAGGAATAATAAATATTATGGTTAAACAATAAAGCCATTATGATTTGCTTTACACCCACTAGAGCATTAGATTCAATTTAGTTTTAGAGTAGCCTGGGAGAGAAGAAAGGGGTGAAGTCTTAAGATGTCCTGTTCGCAACTTTCTGGTATGAAATTGTTTCTAACTTGTTTTATTTTCCCAGCTTTACTACCACGATTTCTTTGTGTGTGTGTGCGCGCGTGCGTGTTCCCTTTTCCTAACTTGATCTTCTGCAGACTCAGGTCTGCTCTTACTAAGGTTACTATCTATGTGTTGCATTTCCAAATAAAAATAGTTTATTTTTGTATGATGTAAAAGATGTAAGCAGACACAGAAATATGTCGCCTTCAAAACCCAAAGCCAAGCAGAAGGCCAGGTGGACAAAGACTTTTGTTAATTACAAGTAAAAAATACCTGTGGAGCCAGGTGGTGGTGTCACACGGTTTTAATCCCAACACTCAGGAGGCAGATGCAGGCAGACCTCTGTGAGTTTGAGACCAGCCTGGTCCACAGAGAAACCTTGTCTTGAAAACCAACCAACCAACCAACCAACCAACCAAACAAAAAAACCCCAACAACAAGAACAAGAAAACCCATGGAACCATTTCAAACTTCATTTTGGACTAAACCCCACAGAAAGTCTATTTTATACTGTTTCAAAGGATCATGGAACTTCCCATTTGAAACAAAGCCAGGCTCACCTCTCACCTACAGTGGGGATTCCGTTGGCCTGTGGTTTTGGTTTTTGCTGGATTATTTTCAATGTCAAAGAGCTCACCATTTCAAAAGGAGACAGTGATAACAGGGGTTTGGCTGTTATACGGTTATTTCCCTACTTCTTTCTTTGAAAATGTCAGAAATTTATTGCTTTAGCAGTGGTAAAGTTGAAAACACTCTCAAAGTGGTAAAGAAAATGGGCAGTTGGGAGAGAGGGGTGTTTTTCCTTTTATTGTGTGACAAAATGTATCTAGGGCTCTCACTTTCAGTCGATTAGTGGTTATTTATTAGAATTTATTGGCAGCTGATTGAGCAAAAACATTGCTACTAACAGGAGAATCTCCCTTGTATCGCATTAGGGCTGTTCACGGCTAATTTACTGGACTTCATTTGGGAGAAAGGGGAGGAAAATTCTGTTTTTCTAGCCAAAAAGAATGTTAATTTTTTTATTGCAAAAAAAATCTTCCCATAAGCCAACAGAATGGTACAGTGGGAAGGTGCTTGTTGCCAAGCCCGAGGATCTGAGTTTGATTCCTGGGACACAGAGTGGAAGGGGAGACCTGACTCCTGCAAGCTGTCCTCCAACCGCCCTTCTATATACAAGCTGTGGTGTATGCACGTGAGCACCCATACAAGCTGTCCTCCGACCTCCATTCCATATACATGTGGTGTATGCATGTGAGCACACACACAAGCTGTCCTCTGACCTCCATTCCATATACATGTAGTGTATGCATGTGAGCACACATACAAGCTGTCCTCCGACCACCATTCCATATACATGTGGTGTATGCATGTGAGCACACATACAGCTGTCCTCTGACCTCCATTCCATATACATGTTGTGTATGCATGTGAGCACACATACAGCTGTCCTTTGACCTCCATGTGCATGCTGTGGTGCATGCACATGAGCACACATACAAAAGAAATAAAATATAAGAAACTCTTTACTCAGATGTTTTAAGTAACGTTACCATAGAACAGAATAGTCTATCTCATTTCATCACAGTCTCTGTAATATAATTTGGACATTCATTACCCAAAGATTCTGTATAGTCTGCTCACACTTCATCACCTACCTCCTGTGAAAGAGAGGTGCTTTCAGGGGCTTCAGCTTCAGTGTGGATTTAAGTCCTGAAACTGCCATTTGGCCAGAGACTCTTTCTGGAATTCAGAAGATACAATAAAGGATCAATCCACAGATTCATTCATTTATTCATCCATCCATCCATCCATCCATTTATTTATTCCTTTCCCTTTCCTTTTTTTTTTTTTGAGACAAGATCTCACTTTGTAGTTCTGCTGGCCTAGAACTTAGTCCTTACTGTCTGAATCTTCCCAGTACTAGAATTGCAGGCAAGTGCTGCCACTATATCTGTTTATTCATTCACTTCTTTGCATTCTTTCCTGCTCAAGGCCTGGGGCTAAAATGTCTAGGGTTTCATACACAAATCCAAGCTAGAATTATATGCAAGATTGGAAGGCTGTGTGGAAAGGTCCTTTTACTGTGCCAAGATCCATAAGCAAAATTCTTGTCATAGCTCAACCTTTCAAATAATGTCTCTTTGATCTTATATAAAAATAAATGCCAGGGCTGGAGAGATGGCAGCTCAGTGGTTAAGAGCTCTTACTGCTCTTGAAGAGGACCCAGATTCCCAGGCTACATGGCTGCTCACAACCATCTTTACAGTCCAGTCCCAAGGGATCCAGCACCCTCTTCTGGCCTACACAGGCATCTGCATACACACACACACACACACACACACACACACACACACACGAGTAAAAACATAAGTCTTAAAAAAAACTAAATAAGTCAGGCGGTGGTGGCGCACACCTTTAATCTCAGCACTCCAGAGGCAGAGCCAGGCAGATCTCTGTGAGTTCGAGGCCAGCCTGGGCTACCAAGTGAGTTCCAGGAAAGGCGCAAAGCTACACAGGGAAACCCTATCTTGAAAAACCAAAAACCAAAACCAAACCAAACCAAAACAAACCAAACCAAAACAAAAAACCAAACCAAACCAAACCAACTAACCAAACAAAAAACACTAAATAAACGCTAAGCAAAATAAGCCAGGCACACAAAGAGAAATATTTTCTCACTTGCATGTAGAATCCAAAATAGTCAAACCCACAGAAGTATAGAATGGTGGGAAGGAGGTGTATAGGAAGAGGCTGGGTAAGGAGCACAAACCTTCACTTATGTAAGATGAGTAGCTTGTAAAGACTTAGTGTATAACATCATGGCTAGGTAGCACTACTTTTCAGAGTACTTGAAATTTGCCTAGGAGCCTTGCCCCATAATAACTATGTAAAGGTGACTGGTATGCTAGTTTGATTGTAGTAATTATTTTACAATGTGTACATATAACACATCATCAAATTGTATTCCTTAACTAATTAAAAAATAGCATAGGATACAAAGCATGTAGAAATACATAGGAAAAATTAAAGACAAAATTTATTCTGAAACATTTCACGTCACAATCGGCCAAGAAGAAAGTATTAAACATCCCTAAACTATCTGCTTACTTGTCTCAGTCTCAGAACACTGTAGTAAGTACATTTTTGGGGGCTTTCCTTCTGGGCCCATCTCCCTGCCCACTGCTTTCTCATCAAAGCAGAAAGGACAGCCTTTGCACAGACTCTTTCTTTCGATAATATGGCTTCCCCTGTCCCCCTGCAGAGTCTGAGAAGCAGGCTGCAGACCAGGGGCTGGGAGGCAGTCATCCCCTTTGAGTTCTTAATCACTCCAGTTAGCTTTCCAAACTATGGCCTATATCAGGAAGCTCACTGACAAGGCTAGCAGACAGGGCTGCTAGCTTGGGAATAATGAATCAGCAAGTACTGTTAAACCAGGAAAAAAAGAAAAAACACATTTCAGAATGTTTGGTTAGAATTCATTCTCCCCAGGTCATTGCCTCAGAACCCGGAAAGCAGCTTTCTAAAGAACTCAATTACACAATGTTCAGAATCTAGAACCCACCATAAAGCTGGGAACCTCAGAGGCGCTCAACAATGTAGGCACTGGAACGGTGCTTTGAAATTGTCCCCATGGCTCAAAATAATCATTACTTAAAAATAAATACCTTCAATTCCTTATATAGTTGATAGATATTTTTTTTTAAAAAAGAACTCAGCATAGAAGCATACAAAATTCTGACATTACCTACTTTTGAGCTGTGCTACTAACCAACATTAGCAACCAACCAACCTTATCTGAGCCTTCAGATCAAGAATCCAATAAAGGGTTTGTTCCATCATACAGCTGTGACCTCATTCACTGCTCAGGGAGATGGTGACCTGTAGGCTCCTCCCAGGGTTACAGCAAATGTGTACTCAGTGGGGTTCACTCAGTACCGCAGTGGCACATGAGGAAATGAATTACAGAATCATAACAATTTGAGCCTGTTGAGACTTTAGAGGATTTTTTTTTTTTTTGCTTCAAATTATGTATTGGTATATTTTCTTTAGTCTGTTAAAACTTACTTAAGTAAAGCATTTTACCCAGGTCCTTTGATTGGGGAGTAATTAAAAACCATTTCATTAATTTTTTTAAGTATAGAAAGGGAGGAAAAAAATCTCATGTGCTTATACTCTTCTTTTTTAAGTTAAAAATTTTTAATACCTGTGTATATATGTGTGTATCTAAGCACGTGAGTCCAGGTACCCACAGAGGCTAGAGGCATGGGATCTTCTGGAGCTGGAGTTACAGGCAGTTGAGAACCATGTGATGTGGGTGTTGGGACTTGAACTTGGGT
>CABHPH010132158.1:2414-16085 GCA_902168325.1 Peromyscus nudipes | reverse complement strand
CACCATGACTGATCTGTAGAGAAGAAAATGATGGTTTATTAAACCTGACCCAGCATTGGGGTCCCCATTCAAATGGCATGCTTGTTAAAGTCCAGCCCTGCTAAATGATCACATGGATTGAATGGGCCTTCTGAATCTTCATACTCTAAACTGATGTATTGTTTCTGCTTCTGCTTCAAAAAGACTGAACCCTGTTCCTCTGCTTGGTTGCATTTTTAATGGGTATGGGGTCAGATTTCTCTCAGATACAAATCTTGTTAAGGTTCAACTTTTATGACAACAAGCATTTTTAAAATCTAAAGTCTGGTAAAAGGATTATATCTAACTACCACTACTGAACAGAAATGTCCATTGGACTACAGTGTTGCCACAGGTCAGGAGCTGGGTACTCTTTGGGATGTCATCTGAAGATGTCCCCTCTTTTCATTCTGTGGTGCTCTGCATATGCTTTATCTGCTTGTCTGGTCCAGCCCTTTCAAATCCTCATTGGCAACAAGCAAGGATAGATTGGTTACTAGTGACATCTTTATTATTCCCCATGAAGTGCACATTCTCTGTGTTAGGCTTTAAAGAAATGATCGAACATACTAATGATTCCTGAGAGAAGGCTATAAGAGTCACCATTCCTTCATTTCATATGACAATATTTATCAAACCTGTGGTACTAAGGTTGTGTTACAGGATTTCCCTCTCACTGAAAGATTTGTGGAAGCAAGACTCCTCTAGCTTGATCCAGAGGGAATCTGTTGCTTTGGGCGATTTTGAGCAGAGCAGGAAGATGAACGCAATCTGAATATGGAGGCATTTTTGAAGAGGAGGGTAAGGCATTTACATTTTACTAAGTCATATTGTGTTTAAACTGAAACCACCTTTCAAATGAGAGAAGACACTGTTTCCCTCCCTAATAGTAGATGGACTAGAAGGAGAAGCATCTGAACAGCACATTTTATTCTTAACCTGTTCAGGAATATGATTGCCACCTACTCCTCCACCTTCATCCAACATTGAAGTTTAGGTCAGATTTTTTTCTGATCCAAAATATAACAAACTATTGAGTTCTCACAAATGTCGGGCTTGGGAGCTTACTATTTTGAGTAATTCTCCAAATTTCTCCTATGCTTCCTGAAGTAGGCTTTGATTACCTAAGGAAGTTTACTGGATGATTTTGTGTGTCAGCTTGACACAAGCTAGAGTCACTGGAGAGGAGGGAGCCTCAATTGAGGAAATGCCGTGATAAGATCCATCTGTGAGGCATTTTCTCAATTAGTGATCATTGTGGGAGGGCCAAGCCCATGGTTGGTGGTGCCATTCCTGGGCTGCTGGTCCTGGGTTCTATAAGAAGGTAGGCTCAGCTGGAAGCAAGTCAGTAAACAGCTCTGCTCCATGGTGTCTGCATCAGCTCCTGTTTTTGGGATTCCGTCCTGTTTGAGTTCCTGTCCTGACTTCCTTCAGTGATGAACAGCAATATAGAAGTATAAGCCAAATAAACCCTTTCCTCCCCAACTTACATTTTGGTCATGGTGTTTTGCTGCAGCAATAGAAACCCTAACAGGCTCTCCAGAAAATTCTACTGTATGCTTACTTTAGGCAATTTTCTGAAGTGCTTGGGTATAGATAAGGATTTTTTTTAACTCTTTAAAGATCATCAAGTGAGAACACCTACGTTTATACTGGCATGTGGAAGCCGAGTCTCTAGGAATTTCCAGTGACAGACACATCATAGTTGTGACAAGTTTAAGTCTAAAGTTCTGAAATTCTGACGCTGTGCAAGGTGGCACATGCTTGTAATCTCATTCCTTACGAGACAGAGACAGAAGGAACAGTTCAAGGCCAGTCTCAGTTACATGGTGAGACACTGCTCACTTTTCTCTATCCTAGAAAATAATGTATCTAGAAATCTCTATACCATGTAATTGAACAGAGCTGATTGCCCCACACTCTTCATCATACACTACTCTGGTTATTATTATGCATCTGTCATATAAAAACATTCTATGTCACTGAGGCACAAAGAGCATACAGAAAAGACCTGGACCTTTGTGCACTTATCATTAAACCTGGATGAACAGCTTAAGTTTTAGTTGCCTAGAGTTATTTTAGTACAACATTTAAAAGGCAAGGCAGGTCCATAATTTATCCATGTCCTCAGACCCACTGTAAAATCCATATCACCTTTAAATGTGTTAGATTCTTTAATTGCAACAACGGATTCTACAGCTTCTATGAGGCTGTCACAAGCTTATCCCTGTATTCCCCCTTATCATTTTGCTAGGGCAATAGGGGAAGTGAGATTCTTTTGTAGCCAAGACCAAAAAATAAAAGAATTCTCAGGGACAAGATGACCCCATGTAACCCACTTTCACCGGTGTAAAATCAGAAGCAGAACTTCTCAACACCAGGCTAGAATGGGAAATTATTTCACTCATTGAGCTCTGACTGAAGTTCATGATGCAAGCCCAATAGATTTTGGTCAAGTAATTCCAAGGCTGACTACATTTGATTCATTCACAGTCTCCCTCTCCATCTTTGGTGGGTTAAAACTCATATTAACTCATCATAAGGGAGAGTTAAGTATAATTATAGAGTAGTCAAGTGAGTTTCTTGAAATGAATTTAAATTTTACTTTTTGTTTGACTAATTGTTTTCATACTAGTGCCATCATTTATATTTTATAATCGAGCACTTGTCATGCAATAACCTGAAAGGCCTTATTTGTCATGATTTTCATAATAGAATGCAGAAATCATGAGCTTGGTAAAATGGGGCATAAGCATGGAAAAATAAAACGTTTTAATATGTACTGATAATCCCTAATGTGAGAATCTGAATAGTTTTTACAGGTAAGTTATTTATGTTGAATAAAATACTATTTTACTAGCCACTCAAATTCAGAATGAGTAGTTTCACTTCTGTGTTTAATATAGCTTACAGTTTGTATTATGTATTGGATCCTTAACCATATAGAAATCTATCTCTTGAAGACTCATTAATTCATAAAATCAAGCGAGGTCTTGTGGGCAGAGATACATTCTAGAGAAATAGAATAATTTAAATGAAAAGATCTGAATGCACAGGAACCCCCTCCCACTCACACAAACAAATCAAATGATAAGAAAACAAAACAAAACAACCCCCCCCACAGTGTCATCTAGATTTGTATCTGTGACATCCCTAAGAAGCCCTGAGAAACTGTGGAAATCCGTTAAATATTTCTCACTGTGGACTTCTACTTACAAAAATAGTAACAAGCAAACCTACCCTATCTCAATGGGCAGTTTATGAAGATGACTATAAAACAGCGAACGTGACCCACTTTGAAAATTCAAATAATAGGATTTTGCTGCCATTACTGAAGAGATCCCTCTCTTAGGAAAGAGAAGAAGAGCATTCGGTGACTGTCCCTATTCTAAATATCTCTTCTTTTGCACCCTATAATAGTGCTATATTTATCAAGACTAGATTCTTTGTTCAATCTGCAACTAACAAAACTCACTCATAAAATTTGATTTTCAAATGTAGAGAAATTGTTATTTTCCTTTTAGGTTTCCTTGAGAGAAAGACACAAAATGCAGATTATCTCTGCTGAATATTTATTATGTTAAAGAAATAGGGAGAAAATTGGATGTTTGAATGTGTTGTGAACATATAACTTTATATTTCAGATCTGCATTCTTTAATTTTAATTACTTATGTACCATCTTTCTGTGGACTACTACTGTTTTCTTTGGATACTTTAAGCATATCTAGTGTTACCAGATCATAGGAAGGGATCCTGAATTCAAAACCCAGTGACTTTTGAGCTGCAGTGGGTTTTCGATAGAAGTAAAGTTTATTTAGACTTTTAAATAGATTTTTTAGAGTATTGTTTTCTTGTGGTTGCAAATAGTATTTTATCTATTTGATACCAATACCTTCTGCCTTCTGTCTTGTTTTCAAAGCCACTCTAGGTAAGCCCCATATTTAATTTTTTAGTATATCAACAATGTTTGCTCACCTGTAATCTGCAAGTATAAGTCCAGACATCTCCTACAGATTAAACCTAAAGATGTAAATCAGATTAATGAGAATTATGATAAATGACTAAGAGAATTTTTATAAGCCATTTTCATGGAAATTGTTTCATCTTCACATTAATGGCATTCCCTGTTGACTTTTGATATCATTGATTAACATTTTTTCCAGATTTTTCAACCACGTTATACTATTTCTGTAATGCTTAGACAACATACTTTAATAATTATTAAAATAATCTCTGATCTGTTCAGGTTTTCCAGATCATTCTGAGAACTGGATTTATATCAGTGAGGCTGGATCAGGAAGATAGATACCTGCTTCTTATATAGTATACTACCCTCTCTCTATTGCCTGTTTATCTAACTGTAAGCACAGGGAATATGGGTGTTGGTGGGAGGGAAACAAATGATTTTGAATACAGTCAGCTTGTTTTTGTAAGATATTTTAGATTTTGAAAAATATATTTTAAACATAAATTTTTAATAATTAGAGCACAAGAGTTTACTGAAATATGGAAATATGTTTAAAGTACTTTTCAGAATGATGACAAAGCTAAGGCCTTCTCTGTTGTAAGATGGTGTCTTACCTCCACTACAGTCAGTGTTGTTTTACACACAACTCACTCTTGTAACTTTTGACTTCCTAAGAACATAAGAGATTTTGAATTCAAATGTCATTTAAAGAATTAGCTTTTTCAGTCACAGTTAAAATAAGAAACAGTAGAGAGAAAATGGGAATGAGCGTGTGAGAAGAATGAGTATTATCATATATAGAAATGCTAGAAAGCCAAATTTGCCCTAGAAATTGATTTTAGTTTATTTGCTATAGAACATGTGGCCATGAGTCATAGAATTTAAGGATCAATCAATTAAAAATACAAGGTCAAGAGACCAATTATAAAACTTTATAGTAATTATACCAGAATTGTGTGGTTGCATGTGATTAATTTATGGATGATTAAACTTTAATATATTTCCTTAGATAAGTTTTCAAATCATAATATAACAAATGAATAATGTTTTAATGGAGATAATGTACTTCATAATTTGACCATCAGAAAAAATATTGAAGTACAGATATGAAGTACATGACATTCTTCTTGTGGTTGTGTATAAAACAAGATTGAATCTCTTCTATAATATAATGCAATCTTGAATGATTTCTGAAGTTTTGTTAGTTTTCTCATATATAACCACCCTTCTTTTCTGTCTGCTATTGCCTCTAATCTATTGCCATTTGCCTTCAGGTAACACATCAGCCTTAATATTGTTTAGAAAAAATATGTCCCCTTGTTAATAAAAAATTTGTATTTGCTTATTATTGATAAAGACTTCCACATAAACTCTAAAGTTTTTACTTAATAAAGGCTATAATTCAAATTTGTCAGGGAAGTAGACTGTAATTATCATAAGTTATTCTCTTATTAATCAAATGGTTATCAACTCATGTCCCTCTCAATTTTGATCATGTAGTTTCATCAGGGGTCTCTACGAATTACACACAAAGTGGAAAAGAGATGGCTGCTTCAGCCAGCTTTTTTACTGCATGCAGGACCTCTTGCCAAGGGTTGCGCATGCACAATGGATTGGGCCCTTCCAGGTCAACCACTAATCAGGAAACCATAGACCAGTCTCACAGAGCATTTTCTCAACTGAGATTTCCTCTTCCCAAATGACTCCAGCTTTTGTGGAGCTTCCATGAAACTAGCTAAAGATATCATCTTACAGACAGATCAACAATGCATATTTCCCAGCTTTTATACCAACTTTTTCATAAAATTTAACATTGCTACAGGATAGGTAGAAACTAGGAGTCTTTCTCTCCCTCGACTGATCATCATGTAAATAAATCCATTTTTCTTTTATTAGTCTCTGTCTCTCAATTTATTTTTGAACAAAGATGAGCAAGCAGAGGATCCTAAATAATTTTGGCAAGTCAGACAGGGAAGCCAAGTCATGGGTGTTACAGTCGAGAGATCACCCTGAAGAGATTTTGGAATTTTAAAGAGTATTGAGACTAAGAGAAAGACTATGGGACCTCTGAGTTGGACTGAATACATTTTGCATTATGATATGACTATAGCCAATGCAGACTAGGGAGTGGATGAGGAGATAGGAAAGCCTCCTGTAAGCTCATGTATTTAATGCGCAGTCACCAGGGAGTGGCACTATTTGAAAGAATATGAAGTATTAGGAGGTGTGGCCTTGTTGGAGGGAGTGTGTCACTGAGGGTGGACTTTTAGGTTTCAAAAGCCCATGCTAGGCTCAGTCTCTTTCTCTCTCTTTCTGTGTATGTCTGTCTCTGTGTCTATCTTTCTGTCTCTGTCTCTCTGTCTCTCCTTCTCTTTGCCTGTGGATCAGGATGTAACTTTCAGCTACGACTCTAGCAACGTGAGTCCTGCTATGCTCCTGCCATGTCCGTCCCATGATGATAATGGACTAGGTCTCCAAAACTGTAAGAAGACCCCCAATAAATGCTTTCTTTTATTTAAAAAAATGAGTACAGAAAGTGAAATCTTTATAAAAAATAATATTTACCTAAGATGAAAGTTCTTAGCAAATATGTATGAGTATTGATTCTACCCAATTGCATCTATTACTTATAAGACACAACGACTTAAGATATCTGAAAGCATTTTGCAAATCACTTAGGCAACATGACAATGCTTCAAAAGAAAGGTAAGAGGGACAGAAAGATTTTGAGAATTAATAGTGATTTTATGATAGGATACTTTCTGCAAACATGACCCATAGACCCAACATTCACCAAAATAAGACAATGTTTCATAACAGATCAAACAAGAACATGAAAAAAAAAATACTGTTTTACTAGCAGTTATTATATCTTTGTAAGCAGGTGAACAAGGTACTTCACCTCTCAAAACATGAAATTATTTCTGCATTTTACTTAAATACAAAGTACAAGTATGAACAATGGAAAATTCTACAACATTAGATTAAATCTATTTCTTTTTCTTCTACTTTTTAAAAATAGTTCTTATTTTTTTGAGATTATAGTATAGTTATATCATATTTTCCTTCCCCTCATTTCTCCTAAACCTTCCCATATAACTCCCCACCTTGCTGTCTTCCAAAATCAAAGCTTCTTTTTCTTTAAGTGTTGTTACATGCATGTGTGCATAAAGTTCAGTCTATATACTGTTACTTGTATGTATATGTTTTCAGTGTGAACCAGTTGGTAGTGGATATCCAATTGGTATGGCCTTCCCTGTGAAGACTACTCTCCCCACTCAGCATTCCTTAGTTGCCTCTAGTTCTTTGTCTAGGGTTGAGGTTTCCAGTGAGCTTTCTCTCTTCCATATTAGCATGCCAATTGGTGCTGTCCTTATTCAGAACATGTCTAGAAAGCCATATTGTCGAGACTTTACAGGCATAGCCTCTCATATTTCTAGGAGACACAATCTCATAGCAAACTTCCTGTTCCCCTGGCCCTTAACATATTTCTGCCTCCTCATCTGTAATGGTCATTGAGTCCTGAAGTGCAGGAATTGTGTATTCTTCTACATTTCAAGTAAAATATTGCTACTAGTTCTTCGCTGAATTACAGAAATCACACTGTGAGAAGACAGTAGGAGGAAGCAAATAAAGGCCTGCCCTTCACAAGTAAAATGAAGAAACATGGGAAGGTAGAAAACCGATATTGATGATGAGAAAGATGAGATGGGCAGAGCAGGAGTGATAGAAATGAGCAAAGCCATTAAGATAATGTTTCCAGAGCACAGAATGAGGCTAGAGGGCAACATTGGTTAGAATTTTGTTTTAACAAAACTTTGCTTAGATTTTTCAGAAGAATTTCTGTGACAAAATAGAAACCAGTTCCATTCTCGTAGAAGTCTCTTAGCACCCCTTCCATTTGTGTGTGTGTGTGTGTGTGTGTGTATAGAGTAAATAGGGTCAATGAATCTAGTCGTCAGGGATAATCCTAGCCTTTCTGGAATGTTATAAATGTATTAGATTGCAAACACACACACACATACACACACACACACAGAGGAAGAGAACAATAAGTAGTAGACTTTTGCTGAATTCTAATGCATAGTCCTTACAATAGACATCATTTTATTATTAGTTATGCCTTACAAATCATATAGTCTTGCTCCCAAATTGTACCATATGCTACCAAAAGAACCCTGGGAATGGTTAAATGTGTCTCTACTAATACATATGGATGAATAGATTCAACTGGCTCCTTGAATGATAATGCACAGACATTTAATATTTAACAATAAAAAGCAAAATCTCATGAAGTAGACTGAATGAAACAGACACGTGATGAAGATAAATTAGTGTCAGGTCTCACAACATGGTATTGCTGCTGCTGCAGCTTTAGATACTGGGAGTGTCATGAGGGTAATTTTATTTTTTATTAACAGTCATATATGTTAATATATTGGAAATCTTGTGCTGTTTGAGGAGGAATGAAATCAATAAATTCTTTTAAACTGATATGTGAATATCATTATGGGTTGTGATGGTATCTCCCAAGTTCAGGTGCAGAATGATTAAAGCATCCCTTGAAAATAAATATCTCAATGTGTGATGAGTACATGATAAAATTTAAGTTTAACCCAAAATATTGGTTTTTTTTTTTTAATGTTACTGTGATCACCAATAACGCCAACAAGGTTGCCATTGTCTTTGGTTTTCTTGCCTTTAAAACTGAAGAGCTGCATCACAAGGGTCTAAAATTTCAAATTTTACTGATAACCTCATTAATTTTGACCTATGTTCCTGCTCCTAAAACATTTTAAAGTATTTAATAAATTAGTTCAGAGCTCTAGCATATTAAGGCAACAAATGACTTTCAAATGGTAAACATCCAGAACATCATAATGGCGTTTTCCTTTATCATATAAAAAGATGCTAAATAACAGATCCAGCAGGATGTAGATCTGAAAATATATTCAATGTGTGTGTGTGTGTGTGTAATTTATTTAACAGATACACACAGGCACATATAATAAGTGATTAATGATATAATTTGTTTCATTTCTGTCTTCTGACCAGTAGAATTATCATACTAAGTTTACCCACCTAGGTTAAGAACCAGCTCTTGCTCCCAAATCATCTGGTATCTCCAGGCAGGTGGCCAAATGCAGTTGGAAAGTAAGTGGACTGTAGCTTGCATGGGAAAGCAGCCAAATGAAAGACCTTAGGAACTTAGAAGGGGCACATGCCTGGAGTAGAGAATTCATACTTGTATGCTCCCTAGCCTTCTCTTATTTCATTTGTAACTACTTTATAGGGGGATGGTATATTACACTTTCTGGTCTATGGTGAAAATATTTCTGCCACTTTCATCCTCTGATAGTTTGATATGTAGCCATTTTCTTTCTCATATATTCATTTTCCATTGTGTGCCATGGAAATGCTCATCAGAACCCAACCCAATGCCCTCCCAGAGACCATCTCCACTCCTGCCTAAATTTTAAACCTATAAAATAATGACATAGATTCACACCCCATGTATTATAGTTACCAACATCAAGTACTTCATTCTACTAAGGTAAAATTGATAAACATAGGTCTTCAACCCTCATCATTGTCTAACTAATTTGCATATAATCTTAGTAATTCAGAGACATCTATGGCAGCCATCTGGGTTTAAATACCAGAAGTCTTCAAACTCATGAAATCCAAGTCATCCATGAAAAGAACTTCAGTGTTCACTATCAGCTGGCTGATTTCACAATGGCTGTCTAAATGACTGTAATACAAGTGAAGGAAAACTCACTCTGAAACTTCCAAGAATGGTTAATCACAAGACAGCAAAGCCTTGCTCTCAGAGGCACTTGGTGACATCTCCCATGTTGCTCCTACCACAAAAACAACCTTTGTTATCACTACATATGTTTAAGACAAATGGTATGTATGTGTATATATATATACACATAAATACATGTTTTTATAAGACAAATGATGTTTATATATATCATATATATATCTATATATCATATATATCATGTAATAGTAGAACTGTAGTTATAGTCCAGCAAATTAGCATATCTATCATCATCTTACAGCATCATGTGAGTTGTTCTGTGAATGTCCCAAAGTTAATGGGGTGCCTTGCAGTTCTAGCTACTATATGCTGATGAAGAACTCTAATATAACAATTGGTTACATCTCAAACTAGAAACAGAGAGAAGGCAGGGGAAGTCATTGAATCTTTAATAACAATCTTGTTAAGAGAGCAGCCACAGATTTGCATGGAACTTCAATGTAATAGCACATTCCCAATGACCCAACAACCCCGGCTATCCGTTATTTCCTAAAGGTTGAACAGCATCACCTAATAATGGCACTCTGAGGACTAATATCTGATCACAGTGGAACCATGGGGCACTAAAAACATACCCAAACTATGGCAGTATCTTTTATCTGAAATATTCAGAACCAGAAAAAATTCAGATTTTAGACTTCTTGGAATTTTTAGAATATGTGTATGCACATAATATAAATAGAACCTAAGTATAAAAATAAAATTCATTTATGTTCATAGACAGCTAATATGTATAGTCTGAGCATAACTTCAGATCATATTTTCGCAGTACAGCATTTGGTCTATGACCCTTGACTCTAACTTTAGTGCGGCCTTTACCTGGGTGACTAGTCTCCACTACAATTCCTTCTCGTGTTGCAGCATTTTCAATTTCAGATGTTTCACATTAAGTCGGTTTGCCTTGTACTAGGACCTTTCTGCTCATGAGAAAGTTTAAAGTTTTGTGCTAATGCATGTTATTTCTAAGAACTGTCTATATAATTTTTGGTTTTAATTTCCTGTTTCTATCTTGTCTTGATTCAGTGTGGGTACACTTATTTAAAAATAACAAATAATTTACATGTAAAATGCAAATGTATTACTTAATATACTTTACTTATTATTAGTACTTTTACACATACTTGTTTTGTGTCCCAAAATGCTATAAGTGGACTAGTTTAACTTAGTTGCCACATTACTTGGCAATTTCTAGCATAAAAATAAATAAGACAAAATTACTGGTCTCTGTTTTCCCAATAATTTTCTTACCATTGTGCCTGCAAATAGAACTACATAAAACACACATACACACATACATACAAGAACACACACATACACACACACATACAAACAAATGCACATACACACATACACACTAATATTATCCAGCTGTTAATTCAGAGAATGCTGAAGTGTCTTTTGTGCGTGTGACCTGTCAACACCTGAATTCCTTAACTCAACATGTATCACATTCATTTATTCATGTTCTCAGCCTTAAAGGACGTTGAACACAATTTTACAAGTTGCCCAATTTATCCAAATATCAGTGCACTGGTATTAGATGTTAGACGTATGTTAAGATCGGAATTTATCTGGAAAATAATGGCCATGAAGACCCCTGTGTAGACTTAGGAAGAGTCATGATTCCAGCACCAGCTTTGCATTAGACACATGTCTTCAGTTGAACGATTTCTTTCTGTGCCTTAGTTTCTCTTTTAGAAGATGAAAAATTTGTAGTAAAGTGAACCTTTACATTACCTTTCAGCTCTAAAATAAATTTAAAATAACTAAATGGTATAACCTCATTTAAATGTTGAAAAATATCAATTTATCCAGGGCATGTGAGATAGCCCATCAACAGCTTTTCGTTTTGTTTTATTTTTAATAGAAACTATATACTGTAGACTAGGAAACAAGAAGATAATAATAAGGCTAGGGCCCTCATGCCTAAAATTGTGCAAATGAGCAGAAACAAGCTTACAATTTTTGAATCATGTATGTCAGTAAGAAATAAAAATGTATATACATGATTTGTCAGAGGGACTATTGATAGAGTAAGTCATGCCGTAACCATTTATAATTGGAAACACCCAAAGGCTGGAGAACAGCTCACAATTCTCCAGAAGACATTGCCCAACTCTTCATCTTACTTAGTGAGGCATACATTTCCACTGTCTTGGTGCCAGTTACAACTCTTTAAAACTAAAGACTCTCTATAAACAAAACAATCTTTTAAAATGACAGGATAGCTACTTATAATACATTTTAAAGGCACATTTCTTATTTGAAAATATTACTTATAACAGATTAAGAATTATTTTGTCACTCCAGTTGATATGGTATTACTTCCTATAAACACTAAATAGTGTTTTATGGAAGGTGATATATTTTTAAATTTAAGTATCTTTTTATTATAGACTAGATTTAGGTTTACAGGAAAGTTTCAGTATAACACACAGTTCCTGGACATCACTCCTCATTTTACCTACTGTCACAATTGCATCACTATGGTGCAGGGTCACCAATTAAGTAATTATTCTGGGCGTGTTGCTATTAAAATCCACATAGTCTTTGATTTAATGTCTCTCTGTTCCAGTACTGCATTCAGAATACTTCATTACACGGGGTCTTCACCCATTTAGGCTCCTGTATGTGTAGCTTTCTACCTTTTCCTAGTTCAAAATGTCCAAATATTTTTAACATATATTATGAATTTTCAGGAGTGTCTCTTGATTTGGGATTGTGTATTGCTTTCCATGTAGTTTGACCAGTTTATCATCAGAGGAGAAGAAAGATCATAGAGGCAAATTGTCATTCTTATCTCATTTTGTAATGGTGCATTGTTCCCACAGAGAACATCATTGGTCATGTGGCCAACATGAGTTTCTCCAGGCTTCTCCTCAATGCACTATGATATGCCCTTTCCATTTTCAGCTCTGAGCAAAGTCATCAAGCACAGTTCACATGCAAGGTTAGCAATGTAGCCTCAGTGGCTTGAATGAGAAATACATACATAAGTTATTGACTTCTTTTCTATAACAGATTTAAGTGACATTTCTAATACTCATTTTTCTAGAATACAAGGGAGTATTGTTAAATAGTACCCCTCTCACCTCCAAACCCTTTGAGATATGATTACAGAGTGACTTGAGGGAGTTTAGGGACTTGTCTTGGTGTCACCATTTGACTTAGATGGTTGGAGACTGCTGTCAGTACTTCACATTTGTTACACCCAGGAGACCATCTCTGTTCTGCCCCAGTTATCGTTAAGCAAAGAGTATACAAAGAAATCTGTATTAAACTATTAACTTCCTTTATAGTGATAAAAGACAACAAAGAAAAGCCTGTGGAAACATTTGCATTCCAAAATAGAACACCATGAACAGATCTGGATAGTAGAGAGGTTGATTCATTAAATATTGCGAACTATATTAATTTATCATAAAAACCAAAATATTCCATAGATATCTGGTATTATTCAAACATGTAGCTTTATTGACTGGAAATTATCTCTAAACATTGATAGTACATTATATTATTTCACAAATATCATTATTGGCAATGGCAATAGCTAAAATTGTAAAAAATTATTTGCATGTAGAACTCCAAGCTAGGTGCAGGGTATTGATTTTCGTTCTGTCAAACAGAAGGCAAATGCTGTGAAACAAAGAAAAATCGTAAGAGGCATCTACACTTAACGCCAGGTGACTGGCACAGAAAATACTCTGAGAGCCCGCGGAAAGAATGATCCTCAAAGGAATCAAAGAGAAAATAAAATATGACCTGAATTTTGAAGATCCTTCCAGTTTGGGCTGAAGAGGGAGATACACACACACACACACACACACACACACACACACACACACACACACACAC
>CABHPH010132157.1:24774-47614 GCA_902168325.1 Peromyscus nudipes | reverse complement strand
GTGTGTGTGTGTGTGTGTGTGTGTGTGTGTATGTGTGTATATTTGTAGAAAAGGAATGGAATGGCATTTCTCTACAGTTTTAAATGAGAAACCAGGTAGAAAATATGAAAACAGAAGCCTGACATATGGCACTCAGCACTGAACTTCCTTTTCACTCCTCCCTTGTGGGCAAGGCCTCTCTCACCAGTTTTCCCACATCTTAGAAGATGTGGTAGTTTGAATGAAATTGGCCCCCACAGGCTCATAGGGAGTGGCATTATTTGAAAGGATCAGGACAAGTGTCCTTATCGGAGTAGGTGTGGCCTAATTGGAAGAAGCAAATCACTGGGGTGGACTTTGAGGTTTCAGAAGCTCAAGCCAGGCCCAGCAGCTCACTCTTTCTTCTGCTGTCTGTGGATTCAGATGTGGAACTCCCAGGGTTCAGTCTACTTGTGAGCCGCCATGTTTCCCACTGTAGTGGGTAGCCATTCCAGCTTTGATCTGGAAGTTCCAACCCCCATTGAGGCTTCTGTAACTGTCACACCTACAAGGAGGGGCCGAGAGAGGACCCTGAAGACCCGAGATCCGGATGCGCCAGCTCTCTTGGTTCCTGGACCCTGGACGCTGGAGGTAGACCGAGCAGAGCTCTCCAGAGAACACCGCCGGACTGCGACACACCATTCCCAGACCCTGTTACCTATCCCTTCACTTGTGAGTTACCCCACAAAATAAACCTCCCTTTTAACTACGTGGAGTGGCCTTAATATTTTCACCAATATCCCACCATGACAATAATGAACTAAACCTCTGAAAATGTAAGCCAGCCACAATTAAATGTTTTTCCTTTATAAGTGTTGCCATGATCATGCTGTCCCTTCACAGCAATAGATTCCTGACTAAGACAGAAGATGTCTTGGAGGTGACTTCAGAGGACTTGTGCCTAGGGTGATCTCTTCCAGCAAGGCATGATGGGATTACGATGGAACATGCACATTTTAAAAATAGTTTTTAAGAGCCCGTGGATTCGTCAATGAGCACATTTTGTGGTGATAACTGATGACCTCCCTTTCTTGGAACAGTCATCGTAAATTAGCTCATGCATATTAGGTGATAATTGCATTTTGGTGTAGTCTGAAACTCAATAAACACTACTGAAAACTGATAATTACAAATTAGGACAATAATAGGATTTTAGGCTCATCATGAATCTCATGGAGCCGATTCAGAAGCAAGCAAGATAAAATGTTAAAGTGCAAATACATTTAAAGTTAATTCATTAAAACCGTTTAAATATTCAACACAGAACACGCTGGAGAAAGCGTCAAAGACCATTTTGACCACTAGAGGGGGTACATACATTACAAAACCCCACAGTTTCTTCTTCATCAGCCTCTGCAAGCTATTAAAACCAGCAATGGCGTTTCCCAGGGTTGTTTTCCCAGGCTTCTTGTACTACTCACATCCTAGAGGGATGGGTAAGGAAGTCTGTTAAAAATGAATGTACGTTTGTTAGAAAGGGCTACAATGCAGAGCATGAAGGCTCACGCCTGTAATCCAAAGCACTCTGGGGAGAGAGATTAACTTTAATGGTGGCAACCACACACTTGGGCTTGCCTTGTCACTGGAGGCTTAATCCACGTCAACGAAACCTCTGGAAGTGGATATGAGGAGATTTGGCCTTAATAGATTTCCATGTGGCCAGCAGGCTCCCTCCTTTCCCCAGAAGTGATCAAAGTGAGGAATGGTGTCTTTAGACAGTTAACCTGCTGGCTGGTTCTGGTCGGGTTGGTTACCTAGTTATCAGAGCTGCTGTGGTGCAGTCATCTATACAACACTTAAACGTATTTGACTGTTCAATGTGCCACCCACAAATACTGAAATAGACATTTGGGAAAAACATGCCATGCATATTAACTTTTATGTTTCTTTTTAACACTGATGATTGAGATTGAATGAGTTGGATCAATAGTTGTTTTAAGATGGGCTTAAAGATTTTGGTTTGGTTTGGTTAAATTCAACGGTCATTAGGATTACTTTTGGTAAAAAAAAAAATCACATATTATGAATCAAACAAGTGTACATTAAAAAAGAAAGTCCCCGGCCAGTACATTCTGTTCTACATAGTGAGGTCCACACAAGCCAGAGCTACATCGATGGACCTTGTCTCAAGAAAATAGAGTCAAAATAAATTCTAGAAATGAATGTAAATGCTCCAAAGAGAAATCTCTGGGCATATGCATGTAAAATTGTAGAATTAATTTAAATCTTCCTCCAAAAGTGTGTTTTTTTAAAGCATTCTCTTTGAAAAGCCCTATTTACCTAAATGTAATAACTGTGGAGTTATTTATTTTGTTTATACATAGTTAATGTTTGGGGTCTTAGAGTAGAATCTGTATATACACACATATATGGAATGAACAATGTTTCTGAGTTCTATCGACCCCTGGGCATGTCTCAAGTTTGCTCCCTTTCACCCCCTTCCCATTGTGATAGCCTTGGCTCTAGAATCTACTGCACTTGCCCAGGATTGCCAAGGTCATTTCTTCATTACTGTCCCATCCATGTTGACAAGCTCTGTCTGGTGCCACTCAAACATAATTGACTTTGTGTGTCACATTCAAATGTATGTCGTGTGTGCTGGGGACTGAACCCTGTTCGTCACATCTCCTTTACACACTGTGCCACTGAACTATACCTCCAGTCCTCAGACTGATTTTCAGGAAACACAGCCTTGATCACATTGGTTTTCTTCTCCAAAACATTTAGTAGTTCTCTGTTTCTACAAAACAAATCAACAAGCCGGGCAGTGGTGGCGCACGCCTTTAATCCCAGCACTCGGGAGGCAGAGGCAGGCGGATCTCTGTGAGTTCGAGGCCAGCCTGGGCTACCAAGTGAGCTCCAGGAAAGACGCAAAGATACACAGAGAAACCCTGTCTCGAAAAACCAAAAAAAAAAAACAAAAAAAAAAAAAAAAAAACAAAAATCAACGAACTGCCACTTGGCATTAAGATCCAATTGAATGCTCCTCTCTCTTCAGGCCAGTGGGCTCCAGGCAGAATAACTCTCTGCCTATTGTGAGTTCTCATGGGTCTTAACCCCACCCCACCCCCATCTCTACATTTATTTTTTTTCTAGATGCTTATGGGCATGTCTTCTGTCACCTCCAAGAGCAACCTCCTAAATGTGAGTGTCCTTGCTCAGAACCCAGTGCGGAAGCCTCACTGCAGCAGGTTATTGATGCTGAAGGCCAGTCCACGAGAACCAGGGGGCAGAGACATGCTAGGGAGGGGGGTGGGCAGCTAAAGAGACTGGAGTTTGGACTGCATAATGAGCCAGTAAGAATTTAGAGGCTTAAGTAATGATTTAATACTCTCTGAAGGTTCTGAGGTTTAACTGGATCAGCCAAGTGGTTCTCACCTGGACTCTGAAACGCAGTCACAGTGGCTGGTGGCTGGGCTCAAGTCATTTGAGTGCTCCACCAGGCCAAGCGTCAAGATGGCTTCTTCATTTATATGCCCGACTACCCAGTGCAGGCATGGTGGAATCCTCTGTTTGTGACCCAGATGGTTTACTCTCTACACGCAGCCTCTCTATGTAGCTAGCTTCGGCCTGCCTGTTCATCCAACATGTCTCAGTTGAACATTTCCAAAGACCAGGCATGTGTGTCAGGCTTCTTATACACTAGCCTTAGGAACCACACATCATCACTGCCTCTATGTACTAGCCTGGATCTACCATGGGAGGGGACCACACGACTACTGGATGATGAGGTTCCTCCAGAGACCCTCTTCAAAGCCTTACCGACTGGACTGACATTTCCAACGCTGGAAGTACTTATATTTGAAGGAACAACCAAGATAGGTCAACCAGAAGAACCAGAAAAGATCAGGGGTGACTGAATCCTAATTTTAAGACAATGACGGAGAGTCGGTAACCTGTTTAGTATATATGTTCAGATCCTTTTATGATCTTCTTGTGGAGAGGAGAGGTGAGTGGGCCCATGTTCTCTCTTACTCATGGAAACAACCAAGAGTCTCTGTTTTGTTCGATAAATATCACAGAAGTAATGGTAGGTCAATTCTAAGATAAGGCAGTAGAAACATTGTCTACCTTGCTTTCTAGAACATTGAGTCTTAACATTGTCAGTTTCTGTACAATCTGAGGTCTCGAGGGCCCCATGCTGAGGAAACCTGAGCAACTGCTTGTAGGCAGACTATATAGACAGGCTTGAGAATGCTTGAGGTTACACAGAGACCTTGTTAAACAGAGACCAGGCACCCTGGACACAGTTGAGTAAGGAAGTCTACAAAAGAAAGATGTGAATGAGTTATTCCCTGGGACAGTAATGGAATGGGGAGGTGGGAGGAGATGGTAAATATATTCTGTCATTTATTTATTGCCATAATTCAGCGTTGATATGGAATGGGACTGTGAATTTCTGGTCTACTTCTGGAACAATGCTTAGACTTTCTCAGGTGGTTTTTCATCAGGCAGAAGTGTTACTAGGCAGTTGGGGGTCTTCTGTGGGTTCTTAATTTCATTAACAAAATAATTTAAAAACGGACTCAGACGGAAGCTTGAGAACCATTTTACTAAAGTTTGCAAGAAGACTAACAAAGTAGTCAGAGTTGTAGATTTGAGCAGCTGCTGGGAGGAGGGAGATGGGTAAGAGGAAGGGGGAGGTTTTTTTTCAGGTAGAGTCCAAAGAAGCAGGTGGATAGAGCAGAAGTCTGTAAGCAGATGTGGAAATGGGTGCAAGGTATTCAGAGAAAACAATGGGAAAGCCCAGAGTGTCAGGGCCCGAACGCTTGGGATTTTGTTCAACGTCCAAAGGGATAAAAAGGAGGTAGAGGAAAAGTTGGGGATTAGAACTTGGAAAGCAAGCAAGCTTAGCACTTAGACTCTGCAAGGGATGGAATTAGAGAGGGGCTTCTGGGGGGGTCAATGTACATTATCTCATTAAGGGGATAATTCACACACACACACACACACACACACACACACACACACACACACGGCTTTAGCAGGTCTTCAGGTCTTTAACTTTCCTAAAGGGAAGTCCCCTAGCCAAGTGACTGACGAGACCATGGACCAGCTCTTACAGAAAGGGACAGTAGTGTGTCTTTGTTATGTCTCTGTTCAGGGTGAGTGGTAAAACTAGATCCTACTTTCTGGCCAGGAAGAAGCCATTTTCCCTTCACAGACCTCCACAGAGTCTTGGTACCTCGCCTAACTCCCTTTTGTGCAGCCCTTCAAATGTCAAGGAGGGGCAAAGAAAGCTGATGAGGAGGGTTGGAGCCGTCCTCAGGGCCTGCAAAACTGCTAATGCCCTGTCTGTAGAGCTACAGCACAAGGTGTTGCTTGCTCACACTAGAGAGGCCTTTGCACTTCAAACTGGAGGCTGGAAAAAGCTCCTGGTGCTCGTGAGCATTCAGGAGCCGAGGTAAGGGGCTCTCACGTAAGTGTACTGTTGTAAGCAAATGGAATAAAGGATATCCATGCCAGTAACTTCAGATCTGTCTTTTTATTCCTCTCAGGCCCAGACGGGAGCACGCCACTCATTCTTTTGAAGCCTGTGGTCTTTGGAGCGAGCTTAAGTGGGAAGACTTAAAATAAGCTGATGACTGAGCAAAACCCCCAAGGAGAGGTCGTCAGCAAAGGGAAGGCCAAGGTGATGTCTAAGCTGCAGTCACTTCCTCTGTCCCCCAGCCTTGCTAAATCTGTTTCTAAGGCACGGCACGATGTCCTAAGAGAACAACGTCTGTCCCCTGACCTCATTCCAAGAAGATCAATAAGACAACTAGGACCAGACACTTGAGTGACAAGACCTTGCTTTCAGACTCAGCAGTGGGGTCCTGGCGCCTGGGAGAAAAAAAGGCAAGGGAGGGAAGGAACCGGAACCAGCGTAGAGGGCCAGCTGGCGGTGGCCAGGGGGAGGCCCTAGGACCCCTTCTTTTTAACACCAAGGCACTCTCCCCGAAGCCTGGCTCTCCAGGACGCCGGGTTAGTGCCTGGGCGAGCCAGAAGCACACCATAGAGATGGAGGGTACATCTTTCCCTCTGCCCTGACTGAACCACCCGCAGGCTTCCATACTCTCTAGGAACAGAGGTTTCTGGTCATTCAGAGTGGGAAGTGGAGGGGGTGGGAGAAGGGGCTGCCATTCCAAAGAGCCTGCTAGGTCCCACAGCGCAGGAAACCAGCGTGGCACGGAGAGGAACCCTTGGTGTGCACCAGAGCAGGCGCTGGCCTCGAACCCTGACCTTTCCTGTTCACACTCAGAGGCGCTAGGATCACAGGCTTGGGCCTCCATGCCCGACCCTGTTTTGTCCTGGAGGTTGGAGTTTGTCAGCATCCAATGTGACTTTAATACTGAGCCTGTGGGGAGTCTGGAGAACCGAAAGGCTCCTCTCTCCATTTTGACTGAACGATGAATACGCCAGAATTTTCTTGTGTTTGAGATGGCTTTAGGGTGTAGAGAAATATCCACATGGACTTATTGCTTGGTATTCAGTACCGATCGTTGCCAAGGTTGGCAATTAGAAAAGAAAGAAAATAGCTTGGATCAGGAAACTAAAGAGGCATCCAGTCTTTTAAGACAGAAGGCCTCTTTGCTCTAAATACCTCCCAGGCTTCTACAAAAGACCATACCTGACTTTTTCTTTTGACTTAACTCATCCTGTTCCTGTTTCCAGAGCCCCAGTGCAAGCGGAATTCAACAGCCCAAACCACAAATACGATAAAGTCTCTTCTAAGGACATTTAAAGTGTATTCAGCTTGCTGTTACCAGATAAGAACTCCGGCCTTTTCTGTGCTGGGAACCTTAAGTAGTCACATCGGCCCATTCCGTCTTCAGTGTTGCCTGTGACCCAGGAACAATGAGCCTGAGGCCCGGGAGCTGAAGCAGTAGGCAGCCTGCCAAGTTCAACACCCGGCCAGTCTGCAGAGCAGGGCCCACTGGGGGCTGCTTCCGGCTCTGCAGAAGATGCGGAGCAAAGATTTCCATGCTGGCTTTCCGCATGCACGTTCCACAGAGAAGGCCTGGACCGGCAATGACCTGTGTTGACATTTTCCATGACGCTCTTTATTTTGTTTTGTTTTCTGTTTGATAGTGTAACTTCGGGTTTCTTTTTTTTTGTAACAATCACTTGGCAAGGATTACTCATAGATGTCATGGGGGAAGTCACCAGACACAGCTGGATTCTCCCCTGGGCTGACCGCTCCTTTTAAGACGGAGCTTCATGGGAATTTACTGGATTATTTGTGAAGGAACTCTTTGTTGCACAGCTGTTGGTCAAGACCTTGCCTTGCTTGTGGAAGTGAAAGGAGCTACAATGGCACCTTATGACAATGTATTATCATAAGGAATTAAAAACTGGATTAAAAAAATGGAAATACAGGGGGCTGGAGAAATGGCTCAGTGGCTAAGAGCACTTCACGGCTCTTGGGGAGCTCCGTGGTTCACAACCATCTGTTCACTCTAGCTGCCAGAGAGCCCTGACACGCTGTGGATAGCCGTACTTCATCTCCACACAAATACAGGTGCACATATACACATATTTAAAAATAAATCTTAGAAAACAGAACTACGTTTTGCTCTATCTTCGTAAGAACAATCCCCATATAAAGTGCCGTGTATTTCTCTCCTGCATTCGCCTCCATTGGAGACTCACAGGAGGTATTTAAAGCAACCAAGCTCAACTGCTAAGACAAAGACCAATTTCCTTCTTTGGTCCATTCATGGGAAATGACCTGTACTGAGCCGCTGGTAGATCAGTTTCTCATCCAGTGCTCAACCCACATCCCTGTTTTCACGTTGGAGGAAATACAGCTGCATGTATTTACTGTGTGGCAGTCTCCGATAGGTTGCCCTCTGGGGGAGTTTTAAGATCAGTTTGGACCTTGCCTAATTTCTTTTATGAATGCATAACATGGATTCCACTTGGTTAGTGGCAACATTCCAGGCCTGCCGAGGGTGCTTACTAACAAGAATTTATTTCCATTGGGACATGTTTGGTATACTTCCAGAAAGTTCTTTGCTATGAAGACTCAGTGAGTTTTCTGGAAGGGACAATTGTTAACTTTCACCAGGAGCCAAAGGCTCATCCTTCTGTTGCCTGAGCTTGGAAAAGAGTTAGCATCGTTCTTCCTTAAAACATGAGTACTACTCGTGCCTATGCAGTTTAAAAGATATTGACTATTTTAGTTAGCATTCCATTTTCTAACGCATTGGCAGGTATCAGAAGAAGTTTGCCCAAGACTATTGAAGAACTCACTGCTGTAGGGTAATGCTCTTGTACACTGCAAAGATTTGTCACTCGAATTGGTTTCAGAAAATGCTGATTGGCCAGTAGCCAGGCAAGAACTATAGGCGGGGTGACCAGACTAGGAGAATTCTGGGAAGAGAAAGGGTGGAGTCAGGAGTCGCCAGCCAGACACAGAGGAAGCAAGATGAGACTGTCATATTCAGAAAAGATACCAAGCCACATGGCTAAACATAGATAAGAACTACGGGTTAATTTAAGCATAAGAGCTAGTTAGTAATAAGCCTGAGCTAATGGCTGAGCATTTATAAGTAACATTAAGCCTCTGAGTCAATTATTTGGGAAGCAGCTACTGGGTATTTGGGAGTTGCTGGCTGGACACAGAAACTTCTGTCTACAACTCACATGTTCATCAGTAGAGGAATCATCACTGTGATCTGCCTATACAATGGAATATTGTAAAGCTATAAAGAGAAGTGAAGATGGTTTCTTTATATGCCACCATGAAAGCTTATTATAAATATGTTGCTAATATTTTAAGAGGTGATTATAAATATTCAAAATAAAATGAAAGAACTAGCCGGGCGGTGGTGGCGCATGCCTTTAATCCCAGCACTCGGGAGGCAGAGGCAGGCGGATCTCTGTGAGTTCGAGGCCAGCCTGGGCTACCAAGTGAGTTCCAGGAAAGGCGCAAAGCTACACAGAGAAACCCTGTCTCGAAAAAACCAAAAAAAAAAAAAAAAAAATGAAAGAACTAAACCTAATTTTGCGTTAAGTAGATGGCAAATCCTCTCAGGGAAGAAAATTTTCAAGTGACCTTAGAATATGAGAATTAAATTGAGTGTGGTGGTAGATGCCTTTGATCCCAGAACTTGGGAGATGGAAACAGGAAGGTCAGAAGTTCAAGGTCAGCCTAGGCTAGTTGAGGCCCTGACTTAAAAGACAACAACAGCATAAATAAGTAAAACAAGAATAACTAATTAAATAAATAAATAAATAAGGAAAATGAAAGATCCTAAGTATGGGTTATGTTCTTAGAACAAAAGGGGGGAACCCACAAATAACAATAATAGAAACTGCACAAAGTTTCAGTCCTTTCCAGGATACATATTATTAAAAGTGTTACTTTTGTTCTTGAGACTGTTGCGTGTGTTCCATGAGATAAAACAGGTAATGATATTGGATGCTGAGAAGGGTGGAGGTGGACCTGAGGTCCAGGAACAACGGTGACTGTGACCCACAGGTAGTGCCTAGGAGCCCACTCACTCCTCTGTGTTGTCACCCCCTCTCCAGATGCTGGGACCTAAGAAATCGTATGTGTTAAGAACAAGGAATTGAAAATCTACCCTGCAGATCTCATATTATTGGCAAAAACATAAACAGATTTTATTGTGAAAACCAAGAAAGTTTATTAGAAGCCTCTGCCCCTTTTCTTTTTAGTTTCAAGTAGAAAATTTGTATGGGAACATGGCTCTGTAGCTGTCTTGCTGGGAGTCTTATCTGCAAAGAGATGACCCTTGCTGTGCGCTCTCCACAACCCACCCCTTCCTCCTGCTCCCTCCGAACTGCGAATGGCGAACTGCTGGGCTCAGTTTGGTTCTACATTGCTGTACCTGGGGGGTATGTATATCTAAGAGGTGACTGCAGCCAAGTTTGCTTGCCTTGCAAGGGCCGATGATGCTTTTCCTGACTGAGGTGCTGTGATTGAATTTATATATTTTTATGACTGCAGGCTTATTTCCTGATTTTTCAGTTTTAAAGAAACTAGTTGAAATAATAAACTTCCTTCTCCTCTTTTGATTGAATCTGTGGTGGTAATAAAATAAAGAACAGCTGTGCAGGAAGGCAGCAGTGACTAACTTCTGGCTTACTCTGTGGATAACAATAACCGCCTGGACTGCAAGAAAACGAAGTCTTCCTTGTGGCAGCACTCACCTAGCCCTTGCACTGTCCGTGATAACCCACCTTTTGGATCGAAGAATGACCCACGAAGTACTAAGCCCGGAGACTTGGGATCAGGAGATGCAATCCAGTAGCAGAATGTCACAACTATGTGGTCTCACTTGCACTCTACCCTGCATCTCTGCAGGTTCCGTGGATACCACCAGCTCTGGAGCTAAAGAAAACATTTATAGAAAAAGAGGCGCCTGATCTAAGCATGCTTATGCTCTTCCCTTCCCGCTGTTCCTGAAACGGAAATGGTTTGCCATCATTTATATAGCATTTCCGTCATTTTCAATGATAATTGAGAGAGGTAAAGTGTGTGGGAGGATTTGCATGGGTCACATGCAGAAGAGGCTTGAACAACTGAGGGCTTGCTGGCTGCAAGGGGCCCAGGAACCAGTCCCTCAGTCACTGAGGCGAGCTGTACTGACAAATCTGAGCCCTGCCATTTCTCCTTCTCTCCCCGAGGTGTACGCTTTGACAGCTCTCTGTCCCACTGGAAGAAAACTTGCCGGGCTGGGTGTGGTGGTGCACACCTGTAATCTTTGTACTTGGGAAGTGGGGGCAAGAGGCTCAGGAGCTTGAAGTCATCTGCTTCTACATAGCAAGCTCTGGACCAGCCTGGGCTACATGACACCCTGTCTCAAAAATAAACCAAAACAAATGTTTTTTGTTTTTTGACATACACATTCACCTTGAGCTACATCTAGTAGCGTGCATTATTGCTACAGTGCCTCATGCTTTTTTGTTTTGTTTGGTTTGGTTTGGGTTTTGGTCTTAGCTTTTAGAGACAGGTTTTCTCTGTGTAACAGCCCTGGCTGTCCCTGGAATTCACTTCGTAGACCAGGCTGGCCTTGAACTCACAAATGTCCTCCTGCCTCTGCTTCCTGAGTTCTGGGATTAAAGGTGTGTGCCACCATGCCTGGCTATGCATCTTAAGACAAGGGTCTGGCATATCATTCTGGCTTACTTGTTTGATTCAGTGAAAGGTGTTCATGTAGGCAGATTTTTCTGTCCCTCCTGTCAGCTCCCAAATCACAATACAGAAAATTATTAATTATAAAAGCTCAGCTGACAGCTTAGGCTTGTTTCTAACTAGCGCTTGTAACTTACATTAACCCATTTCTATTAATTTACTTTATGGCTCATGGCTTTATTACCTTCACTCTGTCCACGCTGCTTTCCTGATTCCTCTGTGTCTGGCTGATGATTCCTTCTTCTTCCCAGCATCCTCTGTGCCTGAAAATCCTGCTTAACTTTTGGCCATTCAGCTTTTTATTAAACCAGTCACAGTGGCATATCTTTATGTCAGTGTAAAGGAATATTCCACAATATATTTGGGGACTGAAAATTTGGCTTATTTCTCCTACTCCATTTTTGTGGGTAGATGTGATTTTCTGAAGCCGAGCAGGGCCAGTTTTGGATGCCTGCCCATGGATCTGATTTACACAAGGGCTCTGAAGATTATTGGAGTAGCTGTACCTTAAGAAAACTGTGGAAGATAGATAGTTTATGAGAAATACTTGAGGAAGAGATAGGGCAGACAGGTGGAGAGGAGCAGTCAGGGGAGAGTGTGGGGTGAAAAGAGGGTTTAGAACTGTCCAAATACGTTCCAGTGATCTGGAGCAGCAAGTAGAATTTACTGGCTCAAACACAAGCATCTGTGCAGGTAAGCAAAATCAGTGGGTGGACATGGTGGCATGGAGGCAGGTTTCTGTGTCCTGTCAGTCAACTCTGCCCCACCAGCTGGTTCCCAAATAACCACACAGAGACTTATTATTAATTGTAAATGTTCAGCTGATAGCTTAAGCTTGTTACTAACTAGCTCTTTCAACTTAAATTAGCCCATATTTCTTATCTGCACTCTACCACGTGGCGGTACCTTTTTCAGAATGGCGTGTTCATCTCTTGCTTCCTCTGAGTCTGGTGACTCCTTGTCTCCACCCTTCTTCTTCCAGCATCCTCTCCATTTTGCTCTCCTGCCTAACATCTTCCTGCCTAGCTATTGGCCAGTCAGCTCTTTATTAACAATGAGAGTGATACACAGACACAGTGTACAAAAAGGATTATGCCACAGCAGTGGTGTAGACCTATACAACTCAGCATTCAGGAGACTGAGACAAGGGCATCCTGAGCTTAAGTCCAGCCTGGGCCAGACAGCCAAACCCTATCTTAAGAAAAGGAATTGATCCTAGGGGTGAGAGGAAGGTGAATGGCTCAGTTGGAAAAGCGCAGACAGAAGGACCTGAGGTTGATCCCTAGCACACATGTAAAGAGCCAGACTTGGTGGCACACCCTTGCTATCCCAGAATGGAAGAGATGGACGCAGGAGGATTCCTACCACTTACTGGCCAGTCAGCCTGGACTAATAAGTGAGCTCCAGGTCCTGATAAGAGACCCTTTCAAAACCAAGGTAGGGTCCTCAAGATGGTCCACTGGGTAAAGACATTTGCTACCAAGCCTGAGTTTGATTCCTGGAACCCACGTGATGGAAGTGGAGAACTGACTTCTTAGGTTATCCTCTGACTGCCACACATGCCTTGTGGAAAATGTGCATGTTTATGCCAACACACATATCCACACACAAGTAAATAAATGTTAATTTGATTTTTAAGATGGACTGCCCATGAAGGTGATCTCTCTCCTCCATATCCATGGTACATGCAGCCCTTACACCCCTACCTCCACCTCTCTCTCTCTCTCTCTCTCTCTCTCTCTCTCTCTCTCTCACACACACACACACACACACACACACACGACATACAACTCTCTTATATACATACCTATACATGACATACAAATCTCTTACACATACCTACACATGACACACACACACACATACCTATATAACACACACACACACACATACACACACACGACATACAACTCTCTTTTACACACACCTATACATGACACACAAATCTCTTACACACACCTACACATGACACACACACATACCTATATAACACACACACACACACACACACACACTCAATTAACGGATTATAATTTAAAGCAGTATGGAACTGGCATCTTGGATCAGTAGAATGATCGGACAGACGCTGCTGGTAAACTTCTGGGTGGAGAACGATGCCATTAAAAAGATGAAGAAAGCTCCTCTTTTGTTGTTATTGAAAGGTCTCAAGGCGAGAATTTTAGAGAAGGTGAAGATGTTGACAGTGGGAGTCTGAGGTCCAGGACTTCAATCAGGTCCACACCGGGGGAAAGGCTCAAAGTCCTGTCTGTACTTGTGGAATTAACATTGTGAGACAGCAACTGCAGGGGTAGATGCAAGGCAAAAGAAACACCCTCGCTGAAGAGACACTGAAGCACCAAGTCAGGAAAATGAGAGCCAAGCAGCGCCATGCTGGTGACGGAGAAAGTGGGAAGCAAGAGGCCTGGGGGCAGTTAAAAGGAAAACCGTTCGGTGTAGAACAGTACCTTCTTAAAAGGTGACAGTCAACAGAAGACTGTGACACACAGAGCCTTTTCTGGAAGTCTGAAGATCAACTGGAGAGTTCCCGTGGACCATCCCAAAGCCTTCCAGGCAGATATGCACTGGGATATTCACATTCTGATGGCGTTTGGCTCATTAATGAGTCCGTTAGCAGCTGGCTGGGTCTTCCAGGGCACCAACTCCTTGGCCTTACAAAGTTGCACTTGGGGATTTGAAAGGAGTCAACACGGAGGGGCTTCTCTGAAAACCAAGGGCACTGGGGAACTGGGCAGATTAAAACAGGAGGGGTACGTCATGCCCTGAGGCCTAGATTGTCTCAAATGGTAACAGAAATCATTGATTATTTACATAATGATTTTCCCTGTAAATTCTTCTTTAAAAGTGCCTATTTGACATTACTAACCAAACTACTTCTCTAGAAATCCACTTGAACGGTTCGATATCTCTTTCAGAATTATCAGCCTTGTTTATTTACATTTTCTTAATGTCCATGACTCTTAAACATTTTGTCATCGACCCATCAACCTTCCCTGAGCCAATCTCCTGTAAGGCAGTTTCAGAACACTTTAGGCTTCAGAGAGCAGAGGTGCAAGCTGCCAGGGTCCCTTCCAGCAAAACCGAGCCATGACATCCCACACGACATACACAAAGGAGCTTGGTGAGGCTGTTTCTAAGTGCTGTATAGCACAGATGGGATCTTCACAGCCAGATTCAAAGAGTATTCATTCTGTCTATTGTGGTGCACTTCTGGACTGATCCTTTGTTATTTGCTTCAGGATTTCAGAGACATAAATTGGTCAGCGTGGTTCCCACAGAAGGGACAAAGTTGCCAGGGAGGAGCTTCACAGATGATGTTATGGTTCAGGTCTATCACAAGCTTCCTTTTCCCAAGAACCATCAGAGGCTGCCATCATCATCTTCTTGGTACAAGCCCCTCCATATTCTGGGGGCGGGGAGGGGGGGAGGAGATCACACCGCAATGTTGTCTCCACTCTTAGTGGGAAAGAAAGACACTCCTGAGTGAGAACAGTATGGCCGCCATGTCCCACTCTTTTCTACCTTAACCTGTTCTTATAAAGCAAGTGTTAACTAATAAGCCAGGCAGAATTCCTGAAGGTTTCAGAAGACTAAGAAAGTGTAGCCTAGAGAACCTAGGAGATTGGTGGAAGAAAGGGGAGATAAAGGAAAGAAGAAGAAGGAAAACCAGCCAGAGAATTATTGGGGTAGGGGTCAGAGCGGGGGAGGGAGGGCACCTTGGGAGAGCCACTGCGCTGTGGCTGCCCAACATGCGTGCTGGCACCTTTAGATCGCACTTGTTATTAAGGAGCTGGTAAGAAGCCCTTCACTCACAGCTGCAGGCAGCAGCTCTGCCATGTGGCTATAGCCCCAGCCACTTACAGCTCTATAGCAACCCACTCATCCCACAGGTATTTACTGAGCTGTGATACACCGACATTGCCCCAGCTTAGGGAGTCTGTAAAGCAGGCACAGAAATTCTCTCTATCTGAGGCTGCGTCTGTTTCTATTTTCAAAGAAGGAAGTGATGACTCCTTCCAAGCCTACATGTGATCTGTTGAACCTAACATGTATTTGCCCCCCTCAAAAAGGCAACAGACAATGTTAGCTAGTCAGGTTTCCATCACTATGACAAAACACTTGAGACTCCAACTTATGAAAAGAAAAGGTTCGTTTTCCTTCATCGTTCCAAAGGTTCCCATTTATGGTCAATGGGCCCCAGTGCTGTTGAACCTGTAGCGGGGTAATATATCATGTTGGGAGCCCATGGCAGAAGCTGCTTATATCATAACAGCCAGGAAGCAATGGAGAGACTCTAGGGGGCTGTTGAGTCAGCTCAGTGTTGGAGAGCATATTTGCCCTTGCACAGAACTGAAGTTAGTGTTCAGCACCCATGTTGGGCAGCTCACAGCTAGCTGCCTGTAGCTCTGGCTCCAGGGAATCCGACGTCTCTGGGCTCTGTGGGCACCTGCAGATATATATATGCACGTGCGCGCACGTGCACACACACACACACACACACACACACACACACACACACACACACAGTTAAGAATAATGAGAACAGATCTTGAAAAGGAAGCGAGAAGTGGGAAGAATTCAAAGTCCTAATGTCCCATTCAAGTACACATTCATCCACTAAACATCCTTCTACAAGATTCCAACTCCCATCTTTTCCAACACAACAGGACAGAGACCAAGTTTTCAACATACATGCTTCAGGGGATGTTCAAGATCTAAATTAAACAAGTGCACATAAGTGTATTTATTCTGTGAAATTTGGACATGAATAATTTCCCTTTGGCCTTCAGTACTGGAAGATTTGCCTTGGTGATGACTTTTAGAAGAGGCCTATCCTTTCAATATAGAGACTGAAATATTTATGTGCAAAATAATGGGACATCTGGAATTTTTTTCAGAATAATCCTGGGGAGCCAGAGTCTGGGGATATAGAGGAAATGGAATCAGTTGATCATGAGTACTGGATGATAGACATGTGGAATCTCTCATCTGTCCACTGAGTCTGTGCTTGACGGTCTCCACAGTGAGTACCTTTTTGAGGTGGTAGGGGGTACAGCAAGATTCTTCCTGTGTTGTCTAAGGTGGTATTAAACTCAAGTGATCCTCCTGCCTCTGCCTCCAGAGTACTAACTAGGCCACCACTCTTGACCATAGTAAACACTTTCAAATTACCACATAATGCTGAGTATGTTTCACGACTGTCCTCAGGGTTTGCAAGTGTGAATGACAGATAAATGCACCTTACAGAATAAGAATTATCCCCGATGCAGTGAAGCTGCCAAGGTATTTCGACCCTCTGTGTAAAGAAGCTGATGTAACTTTAAAATCAAAACAGCAATCCTGTGACAGTGATTCATGGGAGATAGTCCTGGGCATAACTTTTAAATTAAAAGTGTTTTAAGTGGGGAGGGGGAGAGAGAATGAAATTTTAAAAAATCTCTAACATCTCAATCATTTAACTAAATTGGGGAAAAAATAAATAAAAGTGTTTTGTGAGCCATACTGAACATTTGGTGTCCACAAAGACATGAAAACACTCTGTGTGGTGAGATGGCAGGTACAGGGCAAACAATACACTCCCAAAAGGAAAAATGGCAGCCATGAGCTGTCACTCTGCGTGTTTGGCTAGTCTCCCCCATGCACTCACAGACCATATGTTTTCAAAACCTGCTCATGTCTGCTGACTTCCAGGCATGACATGGCTGCTGTACTCTTGAACTCACAGGATTTGTGATTTCATACACAAGGTCTGTACAGGACTGGGCTGTTCGATGTCCTGCCACAGCCTGGGAGGGGTTCCTGGAGCCCAGCTGCTCACTGGAGAGCTGTACATAAGATAGTGACTGGTGAGGAGAGAGCCATTTTCTTTAGTGGTGCAGCCCCTAGTAAAGTGCCCGTGTTCTTGCCAACAACCCTAATAAAACTCACTGAGTCATACACACAAATACATGCGCGCACGCACACACACACACACACACACACACGCACGCACGCACGCACGCACGCATGCATGCATGTGCACACTCAAACAGCGTGAAAGTGGAAGGGAAGAGGAAGGGTTTAGCAGGGATGGGAGGAGGAAAAGAAAGGATAAAGGGGATGGGGTGTAAATATGACCAAAATACATTGTGTACATGTATGAGATTGTCACAATGAAACATATTTTATATATAATATGTGATTGAAAAATAAATTGTGTATGTCAAGTGATTCCTTAAACAGGAATATGGGTTATGAGACATTGTCTATACACAGCTGATTGGAAAGTTCAAATTATAATCAATTTTGATGCCTTGAACTATCTACATTTCCTGTATGCTATGTGCATTCAACAAATATTTATTGGATGCTTAGTATGCTCCATGCAGTTTTGGGAGATGAATTAAAAAAGAAACAGAAATAACCTGAGTTCATGAAGCATATATTCCAATAGAAAAATTCAGATAATACACACAATAAATTAGAGATGTGTTTGAGAATAAAAGAACACAGGAATAGGGAATATACAGGAGTGGATTAGTGTTTGTCATTGCTATGGAAAAATACAGCTTTAGGAAGGATGGGCTTAATCTTGGCTCACAGTTTGAGGGAACAGTCCGTCACGGCAGGGAAGGCATGGTGGCAGGAGCTAGCTGGTTACCTTACATCCACAGTCAGGAAGCAGAAGGCAAAGGATGATGCACTCAGGTCACTTTCTCCTTTTTACACAACCCAAGACCCCAGCCTATAGAATGGTGCCCACATTCCACTTAGGAAAGATTTTCTTACCTCAATTAACCCAATCTAGGGCCAATGAGAGATGATTCATTAGGTAAAGGCACTTGTAACCAAACACGAGGATTTGAGTTCAATTCCTAGAACACATATAAAGAACCAGCTGTTGTAAATTGTCACATAACCTGTCTTTTGCATGTACACTAAATAAAAAAATAAGTGTTCATAAAAATAGTTTTAAATTGACTCAATCTAGACATTCCCTCACAGGCACGCCCAAAGGTTTGTCCCCTATATGATTCTAGATGTTCTAAAGTTGACAATATGAACCGTCACAGAAGATTAATGAAAAACAAACAAAAAAAACAGAACAAAACAAAACCAAAAACTTATGTGGAACAAACCATCACACACTAGGGCGGCCTAAAAGGTGGGGATGTTAATGTCTGCCTCACTCCAATCTGAGATCAGAGCTGCATGTGACCCTGTAGCCTCTTGCCTCACAGAGCTACCTGCAGGTCTACAAATGTGCCCAGACATTCCAGTCCTCTGTGCCTTTTTCCTGAAGCTGATCCTCACCTTGTCAACCCTCTGTCACTCTTCAGGACCTGACTTGAGGGTCTCTTCCTCCTTGGAGTTTTCTTCACTTACCTGCACTTTTCCTGCAGTCTGAAAGGGTTTCCAAATCTTCCACGTTGTCACTCATACCTCCATATCACTCACAGGTCCTCTTTGGAGCCAACCTCCACCCCTTGTAGTAGTGGGAACTGGATTCAGAACCTTTGTGTCCGCTATAGGAGTCTTTGACCATTGAGCTGGATACCAGGCTGCCCTCTTTTTACTTCTCCCCTTAGAACCAAGTTTGGCCAAGTTGCCTAGGCTGAATTCACACTCACAGTGTAGCTCAGCCGGGCCTCACACTTGTGATCTCCCGGTCTCATCTCCCAAGTAGCTGAGATTCCAGGTGTGCACCACCACAGCCAGCTTCTTCGTAACCGTAAGAAGCGGAAACACGTGCGTGACTTGTTTAACCTCTCATAGCTTTGACAGTTTGGTCACTATTTGGGGTTTTGTAGTCAACAATTTTTCTTTAACACCCAACAGTTCAGAAACTTTCAAAATAAACCTTACTTTGGGGATCTTCAACTTAATTTCTTATGCCTTTATAATATTTCTTTCTTTATTAGAGAGACTTTCTCAGCATGGATTTTAGAGCAGTGTGGGACTACACATTATCTCAGGCATTTAGAAATAACTGATTTTTCTTCGAATTTTGCTTAACGTCCAAAAAATAAGCAAGCAGAATTCTATCAAAGGCTGCTTCCTGCCAGCAAGTCCCCTCTCTTCTGTGCCTCAGTTTCATTAATAAAATGAGGGTAGTAATTACACCCCCTTCTGACTACAGGGATTAAATGAGTTCATACTTAGCATGCCATGTAGAATAAAAGATAAAGAATTGACATATGAAAAAAATTATCAGTTCCTTCCTCAGCCTCTGCATGGTGACTGTCTAGCTGTTGCTCAGACCCCTCTTACTGGGAAATGTAATGACTTTAGTAAAAATGGTGTGTAAATGAATTGTGTTTGTTTGTGTCTGTGTGCACACCCAGCTCCGTGATGTGCAAAGCTCAGAAAACAACTTTTGTGAGTCATTTCTCTCCTTCCACTACATAGGTCCTAGGGAGCAAACTCAGGTTGTCAGGCTTGGCAGCAAGCACATTTACCCACTGAACCCTCTCACGGGCCTCAGAATACTCTCTTAAAGATGTCTTTATCATGCCAACAGGTAAAGGTGTGTAATGTTTGCCCAGGACACTCAAATGCTTCAGAATCAGACAGGTAGATAGAAAGATACACACGTACATACACAGGTGTAGTGACTTAATTTAGAAACTGCTAAACCTGAGTAAAGCCAACATAGGCTTGGTTGCAATGGTCTTCTAACTTTTCAGTGAGTTTGAGATCATCTTAAACTAAAATCAAAACTTTTCATAGTATATATATTGAACAGGTTATATATGCCCATGGCTTTTATAAATCAACACACAGTGGAAAGCAACTTTTCCTTTCCAACTCTTAAGCCGCAGATATCAGTTCCCTTTCCCAGAGCTGGCCTCTGTTGACAACTTCCTCTGACCCTTGCCTGGTGTTTCCTTTCGTTTTTCATACTACAGTTCAGGGAGGCCTTAAACCCCTGGTCTTCCTACTTCAGCCTCCTAAGTGTTGGATTTACAGCTATGCATTATTATGCCCAGCAACAAGGATATTTTAAAATGATTTTTATGTACTTTATATGCACGCACGCACGCACGCACGCACGCACACATACTGGTACCATGTTTCTGATGTTGTTCCCCTCTCCTCGTCTCCCCTCTTTTCCCTTCCCCTACTCTCCCCTCCCCTCTCCTTTCCTCTCCTCTCTTCCCCTCCCCTTTCTATCTCCCAATCTGTCTTTGTCTATAGAACTGGGGTGGGGAGCAGTGAATCCAAGTTCCCCACACCATACAGGATCAACTTCATCTTAGAACTAGAGAAAGAAAGAGAAGAAATCCTAAAGCTCCATGACTGCACAAGCCCGGGGGAACTTCCTGTTTCATGGACTTCCGGGGGAGGGGGGATGAGGGGGGACAACCCTGATGACTTTCAAAGTGTTACTTTACAGTTCTAAGAAAACAGAAACAATCCAGGCATGACTGCCTGAACGTGTAATCCCAGCCCTTGGGAGGTGGAGGCAGAAGGATCAGGAGTTCAAGGTTATCCTCAGATACACAGAGAGTTTGAGGCCGACCTGGGATACATGAGAACTTGTTTTTTTTACAAAAACAAAACAGCAAAAAGTGAAGAAAAAGAAGGAGCAGGAAGAAATTAAATGTACCAAAAACAGCTACACAGAATGAAAAAAATGGGGAAAAGTTCAAAGAATTTTTAGGATAACAGTATAGCAAAAACAAATTGAGAAAGATGTTTGAGATTCCAACTAGAGGTCTGGGTTTACTGTGGAAGGGTTAATAGTAGGTGGGAAGAAATAAGCAAGTGTGACACTAACAGACCTCCCCAATGTTGGCCCTGCTTGGTAATGGAGGAGTCTATGTCTGTATGTGTGTATGTTTGAGAACATTGTGTTCAAGAGCAGATATCAGGCCAATCGTTTATAAACAGATCTTCCCAAGTTCCAAGAACTTTCTGGCAAAATATCTTACATCATCTTGGAAGCACAGTTTTCAATAACAGTCTAATTAGCTGAAGACTGGCCTGGGAGAGACTGTTGAGAGCAGCATGTGCCTATCACAAGGTAGTGAAAATGAATGCCTGAAGGCCATTCTGCATTCAGCCTCAGGCTGGGCATGCTGACACACGTGGGTAATTCTGCTCTCAAGGCTGAGGCAGATAGGAAGTATGAGACCAGCCCAAGTTACTTGGTAAAAACTGCCTAAACTGAAGAGGTGAAGAGGGCGTGAGGGTTGGGTGCACAACCTCAGGAGAGAAAGCTCCACTAAGAGATTCATTTACTGACCTTCTTCCAAGTGAAGCCACCCAAAGGAAGCTGTCAGGTGGACCTCTGGATTTTGAAAGAAAGATTTTTTTTAACATTTATTTTTTATTATTGTGTGTATGAGTGGGTGGGAGGGTATGATATGGGGGTGGTGCATGGCTGTGGAGAGCAGAAGATAACTTTGTGGAGCAGATTCTCTCTACCTTTGTGAGGATTACAGGCATTGAACTTAGAGCCTTTACCTGCTGAGCCATCTTACCAGCCTCCCAAGAAAAATTACTAATGAAGGCAACCCATCTGCTTCTCAGATGAGTGAATATGGCCCCGTGGACTCACATCATCCTGCCTGCCTGTTGGTTTTAAATGTGGCGCTTTTACTTTGTGAGGAAAGGTCACGAGGCATGACAAAACCCAGTATCAGAGCTTCATTAGGAGCAAGGTATGTGTGTGTGTGGGGGGGAACAGAAGAGAGCGTGGCCAGGCCTGTTGGAAAGACATGTGAGGAGAAGGGAGAGAGAGGGGAGGAGGAGAGAGCAGAAGAAGGGGGAGGAGTCTGTGACTAGCTTTTTAAGAATTCCCCTGCACATATGCATGTGGGCTTAAGGAACTTCGCCACACATGCGCAGATTGCATAACCTCAATGCACATTGCACGATCATGCAGCACACGGATGACGTAAGACGTAAGACCCTTTCATGTCTACTGAACTGTGCATGTGTGCTCATATAGCTGGAGGAGTGGCAGAGTCCTAACATTTTAGACTTTTTGCTTATTATAAAAAAAGTAGGTGAACAGGAATAGGGGTATCGATTCTCCCGAAAAACTGCTTCCAGCTGACTTGGTGGGCATCAGTTGACTCTTGGGGGGGGGGGAGTTAGGGAAGGGGACTTTTGAGATAGACAGGTGTCCTGGGGTCATCTGCTACTTTGGAGTTGTCCATCATCTTTCTTGGCTTGGGACTTCTGTCTGTTTGTGTCTGACAGGATGCTGGTGAAACAGAGAAAATCTTTAAAAAGATTTATTATTATTATTTTTTTTCCTTTGGGGGGGCCCTGGGATGAGGGAAGGGGTCCTGGGACCAGGAATGTTTGGGTTGCACTTATCTGAAGCAGATCCGACCTGTCCAGATAGATTCAAGCTGGTTTCTGGAGGTTAGAAAAAATTTTAAACATATTAAGAAGCAGCCATGAGAAAATTAAAGTCTTGGGCTGGTGACTGTAGTGTTTAGTACTCTGCTTGTATTGGTTAGTGTTAGTGAGAGAGAGAGATATTTGGAACATGTTTTTAATTTTTACCTGAGATAAGTCTTATCTGAGACAGATTTTAAGGCACCTGTTTCCTTTATTAGTTCAGCATCCAGGAGGCAAAGGTGATCAATTGCTAAGGGCTAACAGTAATAGATTATTATAATTATATTATATTATATTATATTATATTATATTATATTATATTAT
>CABHPH010132157.1:0-24674 GCA_902168325.1 Peromyscus nudipes | reverse complement strand
TATTATATTATATTATATTATATTATATTATATTATATTATATTTTGAAGAGCTGAGACCCTTTTGGGTCTGGGGGGGTGTAAATACCTTTGGACTGTTACTGTTCCTTCCCACCTGGGTATACACTTGATGATCCTTGGACTCCAGCTCTATGGTGATCCTGTAACAATTAGCTGAGTAGTTAATTAGAAGAGGGAACCAGGAAGAGAAAAGCTTGTGGGGTGAGACCTCATTCTTCTGGAATTAGGACAAGACAGTGGATCCTGGTGTCCTCTGGAACGTGAGAGAGAGCAGGGCCCTGTCTGTGTCACTGTGCATGAGGAGGAGAAGCACTGCTGACCAGTCTGGAGTGAGGCACATGGAGGGGGCAAATGAAATGAAAGCTCCTACCTTAGCTGGAAAATCTCTTCCCATTAGGTACCCCTGAATAAGTGGTAAGGTCTGGTGAGGTGGGTAAGGCTGTCCCCTACCCCGACAACAGGGAAACCAGAAGGAGAGGTGGGACCCCAAAATTCTCCCAGGATTGAGTAGGTGGCTCGGTGTCCAACAGGAAGAAAATGGATCGTCCCATGCTGCATCCTGGCTTCCTTGTGAGCCTGTGGCCAAGCCTAGGAGGTCTGCTGGAGCACTTTGTTTGATGTTCCCACGCCACGAGGTGCATGAGGGCAGTCAGCTGACCAGCATCTCTCTAGGTGCCTTTTTGAACAAGGCTCAATTGATGGCCTGAGTGGGCAGGGCACGCACTAGCCCATGTGGCCTTTTGTAGCACACATTTAAAACAGGGACCAGGAAGCCCTTATGCAGCCACTTGAATAGCGTGTGCCAGCATTTGGCAATTCTGTTCATGGGCTTTCTCATCTCTCCCATGGTACCTTAAATGCCACAGCCGAGACAGAAGAGAGCGTGGCCAAATGTTAGGATTCCGGCCACTCCTCCAGCTATGTGACCACACATGTGTAGTTCAGTAGACAAGCAAGGGGTCTTACGTCTTATGTCATCCATGTACTGCATGATTACATAATGCGTGTGGTGTGGTCATGCAATCAGCGCATGCACAGCATACCTCCATAAGCCCACATGTGCATGTGCAGGGGAATCCTTAAAAAGCCGGTCACAGACTCCTCCCCTCTCTTCTGCTCTCTCCTCCTCCCCCCTCTCTCCCTTCTCCTTACATGTCTTTCCAACAGGCCTGGCCACGCTCTCTTCTGTCCCCCGTTTCCTCCTAATAAAACTCTGATACTGGGTTTTGTCGTGTCTCCTGAATTTTCTCACACGACAACAGCGCCGTTTATTGAAACCAACACTGCCTGCCTCTCAAATTCATCATGAACTATAGTGACCGACCATACTGGCGACAGCCCCTGAGCTCCTAAGCCCCTGAGCTCCTTGGCTTAGGGTGTGCCTATTTGCAGATGAGCTCCCAGCACTGAACTAGCACCACCTCCCTGAGGAAAGGCAGAGTGTGTGATGCCCAACACTCCCTCTGTTTCTTCTTATCATTCTTCTTCTTTCTCACTTTTTTGTTTTTCTGTGACGTCTAACTCTAGCCTTCTCTAGTCTGGCACACTGCCTTCCCCCTCCCTCCCTGTCCTTTCTCTTTCCCTTGACAGAGTCTTGTTGTGTGACCCAGGCTAGACCCAAACTCTCAGATGCTAAGATCACAGGTACGCACCCCTAGACTCAGCTCCGGGGCTCACTTTGAAAGCAGACAGTCTCACTCTGTTGCTGCTGTTGTTAAGCCAGTACTTGACCCTGAGGCCACTCGTCATTCTGTAGAAGAGTTAGCGGCTATTTACACTAAACCAAAAGACTCCAATACGGCAGTGAGAGACCTAAAGCTTGTGTACACCTAATGACAACAAAAATCACGTAGAAGGCATTCCGACAGGGGTTAGCTGTCAGACTGAACCTAGGCCACAGATGGAAGCCCACATTCTGTTGCTTATCTCTTTAAACTGTATACATTTTATTTATTATTAGTTTTGTTTTGTTTGAGACAGGGTCTCTCTGTGTCTACTTGGCCGTCCTGGAATTCACCGTGTAGACCCAGCTGGCCTCGAACTCACAAAAATTCCTGCCTCTGCCTTCGCAAATGCTGGGTTTATAGGCTTGAGCCACTGCACTCAGCTTAAACTACATGAAAATTTAACCATTTGAATCTATTATTCATAAAATATAATAACAAAAAATAAACACACCTACAAAAATTAAAGCTGAATTTCTCATAGTTAAAATATTAGGATAGGTTTATTCTATATATATGACTGTCTTTAAAAAGACTTTGTTAAAGGTCTTGGATATAAACTATAATACACTTGGATTGTGGTAGAAAGCAGACACTTGTATACGTCAGTCCTCCTTCATTATTCCATCCTTATAACATAGATAACATGAGAAAATATCAAATGCCATGGAGCCTTTTCCTGTCACACATTCCTTTATGCTCTCATGATTTTGTGCCCACAGAAGCAGCCACCTCAGGCAGGATTCTCTCACAGTCTAGGTGAGGAAATAAGTTACGACTTGTCCAAGGCTTAAGTGGTAGAATTGGAATTTGAATCCAGTTCTCCCAGCTCTGCATGATTCCAAGATGTTTTCCTCTAATTTCAGGGTAGAAATCACACATTAACTACAGAGAGTGCACAAAGAAAAGGAAATCTTAAATGAGCACCCTGCTGACCACACCATCATTCCGACATATTATCTTCCCTACTTCTCCTCGAGTTTTGTCCAGGGATGCTAGATGCCGTCTCTATGTCAAGGTGGAGTTGCCTACAGTGCCTCCTATTTGGGTGGAATTAAAATAGATAGTTGAGCCAGATGTGGTAGCATATTTCTCTCTCTCTCTCCTCTCTCTCTCTCTCTCTCTCGATTATAATTTAATTGCAACATTTTTTCCCTTCCCTTTCCTCCCTCCAAACCCTCCCATATACTGTTCTCTGATTTCCTTCATACCAAAGGCCTCTTTTTTCAATAATTATTATTGCATGCATATATGTATATACATAGATATTTCTAAATATAACTTGTTCAGCCCATATAATGTTACTTGTATGTATGTTTTCAAGGCTGACCATTTGGTACTTGACAACCAATTGATTTGTTCTTCTTAGGGAAGACCCTTCTCCCACTCCCAGCTGTCTTCAGTTGCCTGTAGTTTGTTTTTTTTTTTTTTGTTTTTTTTTTGTTTTTTTTTTGGTTGTTGTTGTTTGTTTTGTTTTGTTTTTGTGGTTTTTCTAGACAGGATTTCTCTGGGTAGCTTTGTGCCTGTCCTGAATCTTGCTCTGTAGACCAGGATGGCCTCGAACTCACAAAGATCCACCTGCCTCTGCCTCCTGAGTGCTGAGATTAAAGGCGTGCACCACCACCGCCTGGCCAGTTGCCTGTAGTTCTAAGGGTAGGGTTGCGGCCTCAGGGCTTCTCTCCATCCAGTTTGACATGCCCAATGGTGTTCTCCTGTTCAGCTCATGTTGGTATACTTTGTGGATGTAGCTTCTAACACTACTAGGAGACACAATCTCACACAAACTACCCGGTCCTCTGGCTCTTACAGTCTTTCCACCCCCTCTTCTGCAATGTTCCCTCAGCCTTAGGTGTGGGGGTGTGTTGTAGATGTATCTGCTGGGACCAGGCTCCACAACTGTGCATCTCGATTGGTTGTGCTTTTCTGTAGTGGTCTGCAGCTGTTGCTGAGAAGTTCCCTTGACAATGGGTGAAGACTACACTTATCTGTGGGTGTTAAGTACAAATGTTTATAGATTGTTGTTAGAGATTATACTGACTTAGTAAATTAGTGGTTGCAGATTCTCCTCCAATGACCGTACCGTCTCTAGCACTGAATAGTTAGCTGGGTTCCCAGTACCAGGCACATGACTTTAATCCCAGCACTCAGGATGCAGAAGCAGGAGGTTCTCTGTCAGCCTTGTCTAAATACATATTGAGTTCCAGGTCGGTTAAGGCTGCATGGTGAGACTATGTCTCAACAGAGGAAAACAAAAGAGCAGAGTTGGAAACATTTGGTCACAGAGAGTCACAACATCTCTTCTTCTACCATGGCAAACCTGATGGCAAGCACTAAAGGAGAATGTAGCAAGGCATTCTGGGTAGCATTCTTTAAAGTGGTTATGTCTACCTATGTATTAAAGGGCAAGTGATGAATATGGTTTTTAGGTGTGCGATATATCAGGAAAAACTGATGAGAGTGTTTCACTGTTTTATACATATATTAACATTTAAACATTGTGTTAATTCTGTGAGGGTTTCATACAGTGTATTTTGATCATATTTACTCCCCACTCATCCCCAACTCCTACAAGATCTGCTGCTATCTTCCTGTCTCCCAAATCCATGTCCTTTAAATTTTTTAATGTAACTAAAATACAATTACATCACTTCTCCCTTCCTCTCATCCCTCCAGCTTTCCCCCTTTCCATGCACCACCTCTCAAATTCATGATCTCTTTAACAACTGTCGTTACATAGATATGATACAAATAAATGCAACCTGTTGAATCTGTCTGGTGTTATTTATATGTATATGGTTTTAGGGCTGATTATTTAGTATTGGAAAATGATGTAGGGGGTTTATCCCTGGGGAACACGAATTTTCCCTCTCTCAGCCATCATTCATTCCTATAGCTCCTCATCTAGAGTATGGGTATATGAGACTTCCCCATCCCTGATGCAGGGTCAGCTGGTGCTGCTACTGTTTGGATCTTGTTTAAGCAGCAGCGTTGTTGAGAGTTTGTGGGTGCAGTTATGTTTCTCATGTGTTCCTGCACCCAGGGGAGCAACATCACGGCTATATTTTTTCCACTCCTACGAGCAATTATCTTTTTACCTGTTTTAACTGATGGTTTTTTAGCGGCGCTCTTACCCTGTGAGGAAAAGTCACGAAACATGACAGAATCCACTAACAAGAGTTTTATCAAGACAAGGAGAAAGGAATAGATGTGATCCGGCCTGCGGAAGAACACATGTGAGAAGGGGGCGGGGGGAACATGGGGCCTGTCTTTTAAGGGCCAGCTCGCACCTGCACACACAGGCCCACGTGGCTACTCCACCCATGTGCATAGATCATGTGACCACGCAGCCATGGGGCATGAGTTACATAGGATGTTTGACCTGGAAATGACTAGGCAGAAATGACTAAGTGTCCCGGGCATGCACGACCATGGGGGCGTGGTCGGAATTCCTATCATTAACCATACTCTTTGTATTGGCTATGACTGAGGTTTTTGTTTTATTTATTTATTTATTTTTTGAAAAGCGTTTGCTCAAGAATATCTAATGGCAGGGATTAAATATGAACACAAGTGGTGACAGACAGACAGACAGACACACACACACACACACACACACACACACACAGGGGTGAAGCGCAAATCTAATTAATCTTACCAATAAAAACCAGGAGTTGGCCGGGTGGTGGTGGCACACGCCTTTAATCCCAGCACTCGGGAGGCAGAGCCAGGTGAATCTCCGTGAGTTCGAGGCCAGCCTGGGCTACCACGTGAGTTCCAGGAAAGGCGCAAAGCTACATAGAGAAACCCTGTCTCGAAAAACCAAAAAAAAAAAAAAAAAAAAAACCCCAAAAAAAAACCCCCAAAAAAACAGGAGTCATATTGGGATAAAACCTGAAAGACCAGAGAAGCAAGGGAACAGCCATAGTCACTTCCTACCTCTCCGGATCCTCCGACCAAAAGGGCTGAGATCCTCTCTCCACCCCGCCTTATTTTTTCCTGCTCCTGTCTGTACAGATCTCCAGACTTCTAACTAGTGGCTAAACTCCACCCTCTGACTCCAAATAAGCTTTATTTGTCAGAACACAAACAACAGAACAAAGTCGGTAGGGGAAGGGCCAGGAAGCTGGCCTTGCATAACAGAGCTGTTGTTTAAAAATGTCTGAAAACTCTGCAATCTTCTTACCATCCTAATATTAGCCTCTAAAATATTGGGATTACAGGCATGTGCCACCTCAACAGCTTGACCTCCTGTAACTAGACAGTTTTTATAAAAATTTGCAGTGTATCTGAAATAAATGCCATAGTAATGTATAATGTTATGGTAAAGATGAGCCCAAATTTGTCTACATTCATTATAAAATAGATCTTTTTTTAAAAAATGATGTTCTCTGGTATACAATGTCTGCTTTAAGTTTCCTTGGCTTGGCAAGGTCACTTGTTCTCTGTCTGAAGCTCCCCTTGAAGCAGGTATCACATCTGGGGAAAGCAGGACCCTGTGCTGGGAGAGAAGCAGAGAAAGGCGTTGCACTGTGGTGCACAACATGGAGTCTTTATCCAGGCCCCTTGCAGGATGCTGGCATGGCTGAGCTCTCCCCTGGATTCTTCTCTTGCCTTTTGCTTTCTATTAACCCTTCTTTCTCTCCTCTCAGATTCATCCTTGTGTCTCGGCTTCATTCTGTTTCCGAGCTCCCTTCTTATTGTAAACAGTTTAAGGATTAGGAAACATTTTTCCTCTTTCCTTCCTTCCTTTCGTTTTTTTAAAAATTAAATTTATTTGTTTTAATTTTATGTACAAAAGTGATTTTGCCTGTGTGTATGTATGTGCACCATGCATTGGTTGGTGCCCATGGAGGTCAGAAAGGGCATCCGGAGATACAGAAAACGGTAAAGCCTCCATTTGGTGCTGGGAACCAAAGCCGGGCTTTCCTCAAGAGCAGCCAGTTTGCGTTACATCTGAGCCACACAGTTACAGCCCCTTTCCTCCCTTTCTTTTTTATTTTCTCCCATTTATTTGGGGACAGGGTCTTACTGTGTACCCCAAGCTGGCCTCAGAGTCACAGCAATCCTCCTATTTCAGCCTCCTGAGTGTGGAGATGACAGATATATGCTACCGTACCAGGCTAGAGTGCATTTTTAGATCAGGTGTCACTACCTCAGGTCATCTCACTGACAGTCCTCATGAGTAATGGACCCTTCCTATGCTGAGCAGCTAGAGTCTCTTGGAATCTCTTGTCAAACCCAAAGCACAAAGAAGCAACGTCATGAACCAGGAGCGTCTCCAAGGGACAACGGTCCTGAATCTCATTCCTCAACAGAACACAATTACGCTTTCTTTTCAAGCACTTGTTTACCGTGTGTGAGGTCCCAAGTTCAATTCCCAGCCAGGAAAACAAAATAACCCAGACCTTTGGGGCCTGTGAGATGGGTCAGAGAATAGACATGGGTTGTCAAGCCTGATGACCTGAGTTGGATGTCCCAAACCCAGAGGGTAAAGGAGAGGACTAACACCCAGCAGTTGTTCCTTGACTTCCACATGTATGCTGTGGCACATTTGTGCCCACAGACACACATACACACACATAAATAAATAATAAGTGCTTGGCTTCTTGGCATTGTCCTGAATGAGGTCAATGAATGGAGTTTGGAAGGGTAGTGTTCAATTCATTGTATGCTTCAATAATAATAATAATAATTAATAAATAATAGTAGTTATTATTATAATTTTAATTAGAGAATACTTGGAATATTGTGGACACTATAAAAATTGAGAGTTGTTCCTCCAGACGCCATTCTCGGCAGGTTCTCTTCAAGCACAGTCTTCCCCTTCATGCCTCTCTGGGAGTTGTCTGTCCCTCTCGGGGAGTCTGATGCCCTCCTTCTTAGTCTAACACGTGCTGTACTATTCAAAGTTTCTTTGGGCTACTTTAGCGGCAGGGCCTTTCCATCTGAGTGAAATGCCCTGGGTGTGTGTCTGCTGATCATTGTCTTTCACAGCTAGCAGTTGGCAAAGCTACAGCAGAAACCTGGGCTCCTTACTAGGAAAGTGGGGCCCTTTCTTCAGGACGCCATATGGCCGCTGAGAGTAGCATTGGCTTTTCCTTTAATTGACATTCTTGTAGAAGATCACTGACAATAACATTAGCAGTGGCCAGCTCTTTGAATTGTCAAGGTAATCCTTGTCTGTTTTTGTGCAGATGTTGTCTTGTTCCTGGGGTAGCTGGGGGTGTATGGACTCCTCCTCTGGGACATGGATACTGCCCAAGTGTAATCAGCATGGAAACCTTGCAAAATTACCAACAGATTACTGCTCTGGCTGCCAGTGCCTTCCATGCCAGACAGCTTGCTTTTGTTTGTTTTCTTTTGTTTTTCTCTTTCCGCACTGGGACAGGTTGCAATTCCAAATACGTTTTTTTTTGTGTGGACTGTGAATGAAAGTATCGGTTCACACAGAGTTGACAAGCTGTGACAAATAGGAAGAAGGCATACACATGCCATGTTGGGAAGGATGAAGGGCAGCCCAGGAAACGGCTGGTCCCCTGTTCTCTTTCTTTACCTTAAAAACCCAAGCCGTGTCCGATAAAACCCCGTTGGACCCTGGCATCCGGCTATATGCTTTGAGGAACACCAAATAAGCAAATGATGTCTGTCGCCCCTCAAGGACAGTTGTGAGCAGCGGAGTCACAATGACCATGACATGACTAAGAGTCACCAATGCAGAAGCAAACGAAGTCCAGAGTCTCTGCACATAGGCATTCTACCTGTCTTCAAGTACAGAGAATATGGGGCCTCACAGCTTAATGAAATGCATTTCCCCAAATGCCCAAGTAACATCTCAGCCAGGCCTCTGCTTGACACTGGTATATGTTGTTCCAGTTTCCCCCCATGTCTCAGCTGTCCTTTTTTTTAGTGGCCTCTCTTTTCAACAGTTTATCAGTTCTCCCAAGAATCCCTATTGTCCTGAGGCACCTAAACAATAATCTCACATAGTTAAAACCATGAGATGCTAAAGCGTTATACGTATCGCTGGATACAACAGCTGTCAACTTCCAAAACAGCTGGAGCTTTATAATGCCACAGGGTACCAAGGCTGTACTTCTTCAGCATGGTGCTGCCCATCTCCCACCATGAGGCCTGTTATATTACTTTGTCTAAATCACTATGCACTTTTTTCTCTTGTTCTATATATTCCTTTTGCGTCCATTATAAAATTCTTTTTAGGAAAAACAATTGGACTCCTGGGCTCTGCTTTGTTGTTATTGGTTTAACTAGACACTTGAGCTCAAATAATTTATAAAGGAAGAAGTTTATTTGGTTTGCAGTTCTAGAAGCTGGAAGATCCAGTAGCATAGAGTTGGCCTTCATTCAGCATCTTCTCAACACTTTCTTCCTTCATCCAGATATTGCATCCATGGAAAGCAATAAACATCCCCACAGAGTGTTCCTCTCTCTCCCCTGTTTGTCTCTATCTCTGTCTCTGTCTCTCTCTGTATCTCTCTTCCCTGTCTGTCTCCATCTCTGTCTCTGTCTCTCTCTCTCCCCCTCTGTGTGTGTGTGTGCTTGTGCATGTCCAATGTATGTCCATGTACACATGGAAGTCTCTCTTGCCTCCCTTATGGCTCTCTACATTGTTGATTGAATGAAGATCTCTCACTGAGATTGCTGATTAGGCTGGATTAGCCGGCCAAGGAGCTTCAGAGAGCTACCTGCCCACATCCCCACCTTCCACTTCTCTCTGGGGTTAGCAACAACATGCTCAGGTTTTTACATGGGTGTTCAGCATCACAGCACCTCGTGCTCGCCTGGCAGACACTTTACTGACTGCCCATCTCCCCAGCTTCAAGAGCTTTTCATAGCAAACTCACTCCCTTGAGTCTTTATTCATCTATTAATTCATGAATGAATCAATTTATGGCTCAAAGATCCCAATTCAAAACACCATTTGAAATACGTATGGATTTCAAGGATACATTCAGACTAGAGAGCCTGGGAAGCATACGTTTTTAAAGATTTAAACCCATTTTTGTTTTCTTTAATGATTTTAACCTATCAATGGCCTAGGTTTAGCAGGTCAATTTTTATTTCAAAACTATGGATTTGGAGAAGAGTTCTGGAAGCCAATAAGAAGCCTGAGACATATCTCTTCATTTCTGTGTTCTCATCAGGGTCCCAGGCACACAGACCATACAGAGTCACTCACACAGTCTCCATTCATGGTGTGGTTGGATAGTAAGGCAGCCTGACTGTCACAGGTTGAGGAATTAGGTGATTAAGTGATCTTCTAAATCCTTTTGAGTTAAAATTTAGTCATTGTAGCTATGAGCTATTCTGGGCTTTCTCTATATTTTCTTCACATTCACTTTTTAAAATGTGTTATTTAAAACATATGTTATTTTTAATGTGTTCCAAATCAAATCTATTTTAAAAACAGTCTTGAGCTTCAATCTGTATGCTACTTTATGCCATAAAATTAAGTAGTAAATATGAAGAAATGTTATTTCATTTTAAAACTTTATAAATCTGGCTGAGTGTGGTTTCACAGACTTGTAATCCCAGCACTTACAAGGTAGAGGTCGGATGATCAGGAGTTCAAAGCCAGCTTTGGCAATGTAGCAAGTTGCTGATCAGGCTAGGCTACACAAGACCCTGTTTCAAATATCAGAGCAAAGCAAGTCAAACAATAAAAAAAAACTTTATAGTTTTCATAAAACTCAAGGTCTTATAACTTACCTGGCATATGGTATGTGCAGTAATTGCTAACTCATCTAACGTACCATTAGATATCATTGCTTTCCATTATCAATCAAATGGACAGGAGCAGGGTTAAAATTCAGCATTGGGGCCTTTTGCTGTGGACTGATCATCTTTTTGCGAACCAGCAGCCTTAGAAACCAATAAAGGGAGCATTGGTGAAATGATGTCGTGGGGGCCCTGACAATGCTAGAACCCAGGCACTCTTTCTACTCAGGTGGTTGAACGTTTATGTCACATCAAATTTCGTATCCAGTCAAAAAGGTACAGGGAAAGTGTGCTTGCTAATGCCACCTCAAGCAAAAACATCAAGTAGCTTTTTCTTTCTTTGCGATTTCCAGCTCAAAGTATCTAATGATACATTGTGTCAGGAAGTCCAAGGACCTCAGAGGCTAAGATCCCCCTGACACATTGTTTCCAAATTCAGACTAACTTAATTTTCATTCTCTTCCACAATCTTTCCATAGTGTCTGAGGCACTTGCTCTTCTTTTACGTGTCTGGAAAAGGATGCTGTTTTACAACTTCCACCATTTTTTGTGGTTCATCTAGAATCTTCCCTAAATTTAAAATCTGTAGACTGCACCCTGGAGCTTCTGAGTGTTCTGTTTGCCAGATAACGATGTCAGCGCTGGGCTCTTCATGGACAACTCCTTCACAGCACTACCAGATAGCTGGAGTTCTTCTGTTGCTGCTCAAGGAGCCTAAGAAAGGCTAGGGAAATTACCCAGGGTCACAGGGCTTTGTGCATAGTCACTGCTCTGCACTCCCTGTCCCCAAGCTTGCCTGTTGAGAAACCCATTCCTAAATGCCTGTCATCAGATATATTTTTATCACCTCTAGAACATTCCTCTGCTAAGCAGCCTCGTTGAAAGTCTAGAACCAGAAGGAAATGATGCTGTGGCCGGGCACAGTAGCTGGTGATTGCAATTCCACCAGGGGTGGTGGAGGAGAGTGAGGTGGAGCCGAAATGTAGACAATGCCTCAGCCAGCGCAATCTCTTCCCCATCACGCCTCCTCTGTTTTGAGTTGCGTGTATTTGGGGGAGTACCTTTGATATTCAATTCCTCTTTTGTGTTGTGTACATTGGATTTCACTTCTCTAACAAGATTTGCTCATGTAGCATGTAAAAATGAATGGTATTTAATTTCATAAGGAAAATTATAGGCATTTTTAGACTAGAATTGGCAGCTGAAACATAACCTTTATGAGTTTGAAGCCAGACAAGGTCTAGGACAGCCCAGGACTACCCAGGGAAACCCTGTCTTGAAAAATCAAAACAAAAACAAAAACCAAAAAAAAAAAGAAAAAGAAAAAAAAGAAGAAAAGTAGAAAAGTAAACTTCAATTGATAGATAACAAGTCAGACTAAAGACTTCATTAGGAACATTTTTTGGCCTGTCATATTCACTCAGCTACTGCATGGTAGAAATGAATATTTTTAGATAATTGAGAGAAAAATAGTAACTTCAAAGTAAAGTAAAAACCAGCTTGGAGACAAATGCTGTAAAGTCAACAAATTTAAATCTAATGCTAAATGGACCACAGCATGTCCATGGAAATGGAACAGAGACAGAGTTCCTCTGGGGGACCTCTCTGTGTCACTCCTGAGCTGTCCATGGCTCCTTGTGCCCCTCTGCAACAGGTTCCACCCCAGGACTATCACTGTTCTTGACAAGTCCCCCAAAGACCATATTTCTTTCATTTTTTCCCCTTTCTTCCTTTTTATAAAAGCTAATCTTTTCCCAAGGCAAATAGTATTCAGTGTGAACAAGAAAGCTCCTGGTTAATTTACGTTGCTTAGAAAACCAAGACAGATAAAGGGATCCCTTAAAAAAAATTCATCCCCAGACTGTAACATAATCAGGAACTGGGTAACCGCAACAATAGGAGGAAGTCGAGCAGGCTGACCTTTCCCAAGTTGTTCTAAAGCTGACCTGTGAGTGGAAGTTGCTGGTGTGCCTTCGTTGTGGCTTCTGTTTTCCTACGGAATCTGGAATCTGAAGAGGGAAATAGTTGGTTCTTTAAACTAAGAGGGAAACAAGAAAGAATACACCCACCCTCCTGGAGACGAAAATCAGTAGGAATGCAGCAAAAGGCGTACAGGAAAGCACTAACCAATAGCTTAAAGAAGAAGTGTCATCCCTTCCTACTGACCTGATCACTCCTTAACATCAGGAGCATTTAAGGGAGACAAACACGCAGAGGTCGTGCTGAGAACTAAGTTAAAAGGTGATGTCAGCTCTTAAGGAGTTCACAGTCTAAAGTATGTTTCAAACATGATTGAACGTGATTTCATAGCCTGGTGGTGGTAGCGGCAGCGGCGGCGGTGCTCACCTTTAATCCCAGTACTCAGGAGGCAAAGACAGGCGCTTCCCTGTGAGTTCCAGGACAGCTACAGGGAGAAAATAATTTCCTTTGTTTTTTTTTTTGTTTTTTTTTTTTTAGATATAATCTCATATGGCCCAGGCTGGTCTCGAATTCCCTGTATTGCCAAGGATGACCTTGAACCTCTGTTCCTACTGCCTCTGCCTCTGGAGTGCTAAAATAACTGATACATGCCACCATGCCTGGTTTCTGAGGTACTGAGGAGCTAACACAGTGCATGCTGGGTAAGCACTCTACCAACAGAGACACAACCCCAGTCTGAAAGTGTTTAATAACTTCATCCTTGTCTGTCATCGTTACAGTTGTTGCTATAATGTTTATATAAATGGTGATTCTTGGGTTGGTCTGTTCCTCATGCATTTCTTTCTTTTGACTGGGTCTCATGAAGTTGCCTGTGCTGGCTTTGAACTTACTTGGTAGCACAGGATGGCCTTGAATGTTTGATCCTCTTGCCTCAGACTCTCAACTACTAGGATAACTCATATGTACCACCATGCTGGGTCATTCCCGGTTCCCAAGATTGTTTGTCTTTTCATTTCAGTACACTAAACAAGTTACCAAAACCTGGGGAATTATCACTCAGGTGCTTTGATTTGCCAACTTGATACGAACCTAGACAGATCTGGGAAGAGGAAATCTCAATGGAGAAATTACCTCCCTTGAATTGCCCTGTAGGCAAGTCTGTGGGGGCATTTTCTCGATTAATGACTGCTGTAGGAGGGCCCAGGCCACTGTGGGTCATGCCACCATTGGTCAGGTGGTCCTGGGTCATATAAGAACGCGATGGGGATCAAGGCAGCAAGCAGCGTTCCTCCATCGATCTCCTTCGGTGCCTGCCTTGGCTTCCTCGCTGACTGACTGCCGTCAGGAGTTATAAAATGAAATAAACCCCTGCCTCCCCAGTTGCTTTGGGCCATGGTGTTTTGTCACAGCGGTGATACACTTCTTTAATCTCAGCACTCAGAAAGCAGGGACAAAGGCAGGCAGATCTCGATGGATTCGAGGCCAGCTTGATCTACACCCTGAGAGCCTGTTTCTGGGGGAGGTGGGATACCGGTGGAACCTCTGATAGCTGGAAGTTCCTCTTGGATTCTTCTAGCCACTCCCCCCCCACACACACTTTAATTTTTAAAAATCATTTTTAGCATTTAAATCGTCTCAGGATATCAGTCCAGTTTTTGTTAGGTGGTTTTTTCACTTATATTATAGCCTATTACAGAACTCTCTGGCGTCCATACACTCTTCAAGCAGGAAACTTGTCCTTTTCAGGGCTGGATCCTAAACCTAGCACAAGAGCTTTCACAGGAGAGCCCCCACCAGTACCCATACGGTACTGTAACAGCACAGACGAGCCTGTACTTCTGCACTGCCTTCCACACATTAAGCCCCCACCAGTACCCGTACGGTACTGTAACAGCACAGTAGAGCCTGTATTTCTGCACTGCCTTCCACACATTAAGCCCCCTTTCCTGACATTACCTGGAAGGAATTTGTTGACGAGGTTCAAGATCATTACATTTTGAACAAGTGTATTTGAAATTCTAGAACTTCGGGCTCAGCAATGTAGGGACAGTGTTAGGTTCTTTTCTTCACTGTCTGTACTTACTGTCTAGTCTGTGACTTCTCTTTCCCCTGGTGCTAATTAATTAACTTAATTCCCCCAGTGGCAGACCCTAATTTTCTGCCTTGCACATGCAGCCTCTGTTAGAGGTCAAGAATGTTGGTGGGTGGGTAGGGACTTTAACCCTAGGAACCTCTTCCATGGTAATTGATTTTAATTGTTTTTCACCCTGGTTACAGGATCCCCGGAGACAGTGTAACTTTGTAAAGAAACTGATTAAAACAACAACCCTGATATGATTGCCTTTAAAAAGATCAACTTGAAATATGATTTAAACAGCCAGAAACAAATATATATGTAAACTGTGGGAAAGGAAGGAAATTTGCTTGTTTTATATTCTTCCTCTTCTCCCAAGGAATGTTCCTGCCTTAACTCCCACCTGACCCTCCTGTTTCTAAGCTCCCACTTCCTGCTCCTGTAAATCACTTTCAGATTTACCTGCAGAGCAAAACTTTACCTCCGCTGGCCTCTTCGAACTTCACTGTTCCAAGTGATAAACTTTGTTAATTGAAAGAGAAACCAATGCATGCAAGCGTGTGCACTCAAGAAGCTACCTTCCTCTTTCATGGTCCGTGACTGATGCTCTGCATTCAAGTGTGGATGTTTAGGGCTGACCAGAAAGTGAGACACTTAAGATGAAAGCCTCAGGGATGGCTGGCTCTCTCTCCGAGTCATAGTCACTTCTACTGGAGAAAAAAGAAATGGATACTCTACACAGTAATTAATTTTTAGGTCTCAAACAAATGGCTGAGGTGCCTCTTTAACATATCAAAGCAGACACTGGCCAATGGCTTCTCCTGAGCTGGGCAGCCCTTCCCCCAGCTGCTCTCCCCTATAGAACCCAGCCATTTCAGCTACACAGAATTTTTGGTCTCCTGGCTCTCTCCTCTCTCCTCACATGGACGGGTTCTGCTGGTCATGCTCACTCTGAACTCTTCCAGATGCCTCTGCCTCTGCCTCTGCCTGTGCTCTCCCTTATATGTCTAAAATAAAAACCTCAAGTCCTTTGGCGCAGCCATATCCTCCTTTTATTTTCTTTTTAATTCATTAATAATTTTGTTTAATTCCTTTCAAATAAGCCCCGTACCTGTCTTTCCTGTATAAGCAGGGTTTGTATACCATCTTTCTCTTGTGTTTCTCCAAAGACTTTAGTAAAAGGTTTACTTGGTTCATTTTACTAACCTAAAAAAAAAAAAAGCATGTTATACTACATGCACACGTTTCACATAGTGCCTGAACATTGAAGGAAAGGCATTCCCCCCCCATAGTATGGGGGTGTTTCTTGAATATGCTACCTAACAGCTGGTTACATTAATTTAGAAAATATGAAGCCATCTATTTGAAATGATCTCTAGTGAAGTTAAAACTTACACTATTATAATGCTTCTCAAATTTAAAAAGATGAAATTCTTGGGCAGGCAAGATAACTTAGTGAGCAAGAACAAGCCCGAAGATCTGAGTTCAACATCCAGGACACACAGGGTAGAAGGAGAGAACTGACTCCCCAGAGTTATCCTCCGAACTCTACACATGCATGCACAAGACACACACACATCCACTGCTGAACAATACGGAACAACAACAGCAAAGTTGGAAGTATTACAAGGTAAAGAATAGCAGATTCCCAATGGGATAAGGCCCTAGAATCTCTCCCCACCTCCAGTGGTTTTACTGAATTGATTGTATATGATTTAGGAGGTCTCAGTAATGCATAGGGTTAAAGTGTACCATTCATGATGCAGTGTTACATAATAAGCAAGTTTTACCTATGGTTTTGATCATATGTATTTGAATCAAAATGCACGTGTTTGTGTAGTTGAGTGTAGCAACTTCAGGTTGTTTGAAGAGCATTGGTCCATAAAGAGCAATAAAGACAGAGGCGTCAGTGGGAGGTCTGATATCGCCTCTACCTCCTTTTACTGATGCCCTTGTGATGTGCAGAAATAGTTTGTTCTAGGCCTTGCAACATTCAAGGACACAGAATATCTGAATGTATTGTGCTTCCAAGATGAGGGTGTTCATTACTTCTTCTGACTCTCTGACTAAATCCCTGAGAGGAACAACTTGTCCTGGGGGAGAGTCATTTCAGCTCAGTTTCAGATGGGGAATGCATGGCCATGTGGCTCCAGAGAGGTGGAAATCTTACATGGTGGCCAAACTCAGGTAGCAGAGATACTGGCAATGGAAGCAGACAGGGTAGACCTTTTAAATGCAGGACCCCAGTGACCCACTTCTGCCCCAGGCCCCATGACCTTCCAAAATATCCCCCACATACACACACCTGGTTGGAGACCAGGTGTTCAAACACATGAGCCTGTTGGAAGACATCTCACATTCCAACCACTAACAAGATCCAAGATCTCTTTGATGTTTTCCCATCAACAGCTTCTGCTTGCCTCTGGAACACTCTCTCCAGACTCCAGCTCAGAAGAAAGGCTGCTGCCCTGTGCAAAGTCTCTTTGGGAACCCCTCTGAATCCAGAGAATGCTCACCAGGTCTCCATTGTCCTAGTCATCCCACCCAGGTGCAAGTCAAGGAGCAATCTTCGGTCTTCTCAGGCCAGCAAATACCTGGTGGAGAAGAATGGGAAGCCCAGACATGTGGGCTCATGTAGCCATCCCAGTGGTCTCAGCTAGTCTAACAACTCCAGCTATGGACACAAGCATCATGTATCTCAGATAAGCTGTGCCTTCTCTGCCTGCTCTGGTTTATGATCTCCAGAAGCCTGAACGTTATTGCTAAAGCCATACATTGATTTTGGTGATGGTTCACAGCCCACTTGCCTGTTTGTACAGTTTATTGTGTGTCAGTTATATTTAAACAAAACTGTTGACATTTTTAATAAAAATAGTTGCTGTCTAGGCCAGAGTTTTCCAGTGCTTTGTAATAACCTGAACAGGTACTTCTACATTATTTTTTTCTGGTGTTTAAAAAACTGTTATCAAAATGCAGATGGTATGAGAAATTTTACAGGGTATACTTTTTTTTACATATTAAACTTGTTTTCATTCTGTATCTTATACACTGTCTTCTACAATTAAGTGAATTGGCCTTTTATTATTTATTTATTGAGACAGGGTATTACTATGTATCCCTGGATGGCTGGAAGCTGACCAGGCTGGCCTTGAACTCATGGAGATTCATCTGCCTTTGCTCCCCTATGCTGGGATCAAAGGTATGCACCACCACACCCAGTCTATTTAAAAGTTAAATAAACAAACAAACAAATAAATAAATAAATAAATAAATAAATAAATAAATAAATAAATACTTCTGTGTGTGTGCGCGTGTGTGTGTGTGTGTGTGTGTGTGTGTGTGTGTAATTGCACTTGCATGCCCGCAACAGCGCATGCGTGACAATCAGAGAACATCTGTCAAGAGTCTGTTCTTGTTTTCCACATTTTTGAGGCAAGGTCCTTCTTGTTTCTGCTGCTGTTGAGGTGACTCCAGGCTAGCTGGCCTGTGGTCTTTTGGGTGACCCTCCTGTCTTTGCCTCTGACTTTAGTCAGCGTTACTATTTCTGTGACGAAACACCACGACCAAAAGCAAGTTGGGGAGGAAAGAGTTTATTCAGCTTACACTCCCACATTGTAGTCCACCACTGAAGGAAGCCAGGACAGGAACTCAGAGCAGGAACCTGGAGGCAGGAGCTGATGCAGAGGTCAAGGAGAGGTGCTACTTACTGACTTGCTTCTCACGGCTTATTCGGTCTGCTTTCTTATAGAACCCAGGACCACCAGCCCAGGGATGGCACCACCCACAATGGCCTGGGCCTTCCCCATCAATCACTAATTAACAAAAATGCCGGACAGCCGGATCTTAGGGAGGCATTTTCTCAATTGAGGTTTCCCTCCTTTCTGATAACTCTAGCTTGTGTCAAGTTGACATAAAGCCAACCAGTATAACTTCCATCTGATCACAGAAGTACTGAGATTACAGATGTATGCCACCACGTCCTTTATACATGGGTTTGTGGGTGGAAATCAGATTGTCAGGCATTTGTGATTAGCACCTTTACCTGCAGAGACATCTTGTCAGACCAAGCTGGCTTTCTAGAAACCATTATGAATGCTTATTGATAGTAAGGGTATTATTTTTAGCTTGGGATATTTCCAATTGAACACATTCTGAGCATATATATATATATACATATATATACATATATATATGAATTCACTGCTATGTTCTTGGATGGAAGTCCATCCCCTAGACATATCTGATATACCACAAGTGTTTGCTAAAGCATAAGGAAATATAGAAAAGAATCTCAGTTGGAAATTGTCCGTTAGCTTTAATATTTATACATAGGAAACATGAATTCGTGTCTGGGGGTGTAGGTCAGTTGATAAGATGATGGTCTAGCATTCCCAAAGCCTGGGATCCATCCCCAGCTCTGTATAAAACTATGAACTCAAAGCCATCCTGGGCCACAAAGCCAGACCCAGGGTAGCCAGGGCTACATAGTGAGATTGTGTCTCCAAAAAAAAAAAAAGAAGAAGAAGGAAAGGAAAAAAGAAAGAAAAGAGGAGAAGGGAAGAGAAGAAAGAAAAGTTAATATTTTTATTATTTAGTATAGACTTTATATTTTTTCTCTTGTTATTGTTTGAAAGTTTCATACACACTTATGATCCAGTCCACCCCTTCTACCATCTCCAGTTTCTACTCTGTCTCCCAACCACTACTCTTTCCTAACTTCATGTGCTCTCTCTAAAAATGCACCGAGTCCATTTAGTGTGCGTGAGTGTAGAGCAATCTGCCACAGCATCACCTTTCAGGAGGCCAAATCCCTGAGAAAACAGACTCTCATTCTCCCAGCACCCCTGCAGCCAATAGTGTCTTGGCTAAGGGTAGGACTCCCTGACGTCATTCCTTCTCCACATTGGGATTTTACTGGCTTGTGTATACAGTCACAGCTGTTGTCAGTTCACAAGTACAATTGCCCTGTTACGTCTAGAAACCCTTTCACTGTGGTCATGCCCTGGCTCTGACTCTTAGAGTCTTTCCACTCCCCTCTTCCCTTCAATCTTGTATATTGGGAGGAGGAATGTGATATTGACATCCCATTTATGGCTGGTCATTTCTTAATCCCTTATTCTGTGCATGTTGACCACATATGGCTCTCTGTGTTAATCACTGTCTTAGTTAGGGTTTGTATTGCTTCAAAGAGACACCATGACCACGACAACTCTTACAAAGGAAAACATTTCATTGGGGCTGGCTTACAGGTCCAGAGGTTTAGTCCATTATCGTCGTTGTGGGAAGCACAGGAGAAGGCAGACACGGTGCAGAGAAGGAGCCGAGAGTTCCACATCTGAATTGGCAAGCAGCAGGAAGAAAGAGTGACATTGGGCTTGGCTTAAACTTCTGAAACCCCAAAGTCCGCTCTCCAATGACATACTTCCTCCAAAAAAGACCACAGCTACTCCAACAAGACAACACCTCCTAATAGTGCCACTCCCTCTGGGCCTATGGGGGCTATTTTCGTTCAAACCACCATAATCAGCATCTTCTGCAAGAAGAAGCTTCTTTCATGAGGGTTGAGAGATGCATTAATCTATGGGTATATTGATAAGTTTTTAGGAGTCAGTTTAAAATGATGTCCGTTTAGCAGAAGAAGAGCATAGGTTCTTCCATAGGAACTGTGACTGGATGTCTCTGGGTTATGGGCCCCGCTGGTGCCACTAGGCATAAGTTCCAATCTGAAGAGTGGGACATAAATCAAATATAAAAGAGGTTGGCCACTCCGATAATGTTGCTGCCACAATTGCAGCAGTGGGCATATCTTGCCAGGCTGGCCAATATTGCACCCAGCAGGGTTCCCAGCTAGTTAAGACTGACCATGACTTTTATTCACCCATCACATACATAGCATCTTCTAGCAGTAGGAAAGTTAGTCAATAGGAATGAAGCCTCTAGGTCGGTAGCAGCTTGATTTACCCATGTTCTATGACTCACGAATGTGGTATCTTTCGCAATAGGGTCTTACTGTAAAGTTCAGGAGAGTAACCCTGAGCAATGGCAATAGGTTGTAATGTTTGGGATGGTAGTGGGAGGTCTATGGGACCTCACTGGTCAACAACTCCAAAAGAGTAACCTATTCCCGGCACTAGGCTTTTTATTTGATAGCCTGTGGTAGGTGGGGAGGGGTATTGTCCTTCCCCAACCATTAGAGTTACTATATATATATGCTTCAGTTCCTGCCTTGAGCTCCTGCCCTGACTTGCCTATGACAGACTGTAAACCTCAGAGGCAAAACAAACTGTTCCTACTCAAGTTGCTTTTGGTCAAGGCTTGTATCGCAACAATATAAAGCAAACTAAGACATCTGATATTTTCCTCAATTTATTTCTTTCATGTCTTAAAGCTTTTGTTGTACAGGTCTGTCACTTCCCTGGTTAGATTTATTTTCAGATTTTTTTGAGGCCATTGTTAATGGGATCGATTCCCTGATTTCTTCCTCCATATGTTTGGTTTTGGTATACAAGAAGGGTACTGACTTTTGTATGTTAATTTAGGAAACTGTTGCTTTCCTGAATGCATTCATCAGCTGTAGCAGTTTTCTGGTGGGGCATTTAAGGTCTTTTAAGGTATATAGGATAATATCATCTGGAAATAAAGATGCTGTGAGTTCTTCCTTTCCATGCTGGTTAGTGATTTTTATACAAGCTAGAGTCTTCTGAAAAGAGAGAACCGCAATTGAGAATATGCCTTCATCAGAATGCCCTGTGGACAAGCCTGTGGGGCCATTTTCTTGATTAATGATTGATGTGGGAAGGCCAAGCTCATTGTGAGTGGGGCCACCTCTGGGCAGGTGATCCTGGATGATATAAGAAAGTAGGCTGAGCCGGAGGGTGGTGGCACATGTCTTTAATCCCAGCACTTGGGAGGCAGAGCCAGGTGGATCTCTGGGAGTTCGAGGCCAACCTGGTATACAAAGCAAGATCCAGGACAGGCACCAAAACTACACAGAGAACCCCTGTCTTGAAAAAGAAAGAAAGAAAGAGAGAGAGAGAGAGAGAGAGAGAGAGAGAGAGAGAGAGAGAGAGAGAAAGCAGGTTGAGCAAACCAGTGGGAGCAAGCTAGTAAGCAGCAGCCCTTCACAGCTTCTGAAGCAGTTCCCATCGCAGGTTCCTGCCTTGAGTTCCTGCCCTTGACTTCCCTGGATGATGGACTGTAACCTGTAAGCTAAAATAAACCCTATCCCCCACAGTGTTGCTTTTCACCATGTTTTATTATAGTCATAGAAACCCTAAGATACTTAAGTGTTTGTACCCCTCTTATCTCCTCTTGTCTTATTGCTCTATTTAAGACACCAAGTGCTATACTGAACAGATATAAAGAGAGTGAAGAGCCTCGTCATGTTCTCGATTTTAGTGGAAATTCTCCTCACTTTTTCTACACATGATATTGGCCTTGGGCTTGCTATATATTGCCTTTACTGTGGTTACATATGTCTCATTTCCTTAGATTCTCAGGAACTTTTATCAGGAAGATATTTTGTGGTGTTTTCTTTGGCATCTTTGGATTATCTGTTTGGGCTTCATTTAATTCCCTGTGTCTTCATTAAGGTTTTATTGCTGTGAAGAGACACCACAACCATGGCAACTCTTCTAAAGGAAAACATTGAATGGGGTGGCTTACAGTTTCAGAGGTTCAGTCCATTATCATCATGGTGGGACATGGTGGCGTGCAGGCAGACATGGTGCTTGAGAAGGAGCTGAGAGTTCTACATCTGAATCCACAGGCAGCAAGAAGAAATAATGGTACACTGGCCAAGCTTGAGCATCTTAAAGCACACCCCCAGTGTTACCCTCCAACAAGGCCACACCTGTTCCAACAAGGTCACACTTCCTAATAGTGTCACTCCCTATGGATCTATGGGGGCCATTGTTACTCAAACCACCATACCCTGTAATCTCATGGTATTCACACGGAAGTATTTCTTTCAGTATCCTCTATAGAACTGGCTTAGAGGTTATACATCTCTGTAATATGTTTTTATCTTGGAAAGTTTTTATTTCTCCTCCAATTTTGTTTGTTTGTTTTTGTTTCCCCTGACCCCAGGCAGGGTTTCTCCTGTGACAGCTCTGACTGTCCTGGAGCTCACTCTGTAGCCCAGGCTGGCCTTGACCTCACAGAAATCTGCCTGCCTCTGCCTTCCAAGTGCTGGGACTAAAGGTGTGTGCCACCACACCAGGCTCTCCTTCATTTCAATTTTAAAAGGTAGTCTCGCCGGGTATAATAGTCTGGGTTAACAACTGTGGTCTTTCAGAACTGGGAATACATCCTTCCAGGCCCTTCTGGCTTTAAAAGTTTCTGTTGAATTATCAGGTGTTGCTCTGATGGGCTTGCATTCATAAGTGACTTGATCCTTCTTGCAACTTTTAATAACCTTTCTTTATTCTGTGTCTTTAATGTTTTAACTATAATATGCAGTGGAGAGTTTCTTTTCTGGTTCTGTCTGTTCAGAATTTTATAAGCCAAACGTCCATAAACTCTCTAGGTGTGGTGAATTCTCTTCTACGACTTTACTGAAAATACAGTTTATGTCTTTGGTATGGTGTTCTTCTCCTTCCCCTATGACTATAATCCAAAGTTTAGGTCCTTTCATAATGTCCCCATACTCTCTCATGTTAGGTTCATGTATTTTAAATTGTTCTCTCATTGGCTTTTACTGAATATCCTCTGTTTTGTCTTCTGCACCTAACCCTGTGTTGTCAACATGATCCATTCTGTTGGTGAGGCTTTCCACCGAGACCTTTTGTTTGTTTGTTTGTTTGGTTTGGGTTTTTTTTTGAGACAGCGTTTCTCTGTGCAGCTTTGGTGCCTTTCCTGGAACTCGCTCTGTAGACCAGGCTGGCCTCGAACTCCCAGAGATCCACCTGGCTCTGCCTCCCGAGTGCTGGGATTAAAGGTGTGAGCCACTACTGCCTGGCTCCACTGAGACTTCTATTTGGCTTATTAAGTTTTTATTTCCAGCATAACTGTAGTTTGGCTTTTTCTCAGTAATTCTATTTCTTATTGAGTTCTATTTTTGTATCTTGTATTGACTTCTTTATTTCATCCTTATTTCGTTTTGCTGTTGTTGGTTTGTTTTTTGTTTTTGTTTTTCAAGACAGGGTTTCTCGGTGTAGCCTTGATTGTCCCGGGACTTGCTCTGTAGCCCAGGCTGTCCTCAAATTCAGAGATCTACCTGCCTCTGCCTCCCGAGTGCTGGGATTAAAAGCATGTGCCACCATGCCTGGTTTCCACCTCTTTAATTTTATTTTCTTGCTGTTTTTTGCTTGTGTGTAGTTATAATCATTCTTTGAATTCTTTGTCTGGAAATTATTTTGAGGTCACTTTCACTGGGACACATTATTATGGGGTTAGTCATTTGGGGAGAAGGATTGCCGTGGATTTTCATGATGTTTCTGGTTTTGTGCCGAGATTTGTACATTTGGAGTTAGTGTACTGTGACTGATGGCCTGGAGATTGCTTTCTTATCAATACCATGAGATAGGGGTGGTGGCAGGGGGTTCAGGTCTAGGACTCCTTACTAGTTTGTGGAGGGAGTGAGGTATGACAGGAAGTATGTCAGAGTATTCATGACCTGGTGGGGCCCTTCTTTGTCTGCTATAAGATTGTGGAAGGCTGGGAAGTGCGGGTCCAATATTCTGGGCCTGGAAGGAACTGGGCAGATCAAGAAGTGGGCCAGAGTGTCCAGGGCCTAAATTCATGTTTATTCTGCCCACTTTCTTCTTTGTTGTTGGTCAGATATGCACAGTGGTAACTATTACAATTTTATAGCATAGAAATCAATGGTCAAAATCAAATTAAAGAGCTAGGGATGTATCTGAGTCAGTATAGTGTTTGTCTAACTCAGTTCAATTTCGAGCACTGCGTAAAAACAGGTTTGGTGGTGCACACTATTAATCTCAGCATTTGGAAGGTGGAAATGAGGGTTTACGAAGTCCAAAGTCATCCTTGACTGTGCGGCAGCAGAGTAGAGACTGAAGGTTAATCTGTCAAGATGGACAGAGGGAAGGGGTCAGCAGAGACACTGAGACAGTCACGGGTCCTTTCTCACCTGGCCTCCTGTGATGAAAGAGCCCACACAAGGGAAATGCAGACCTTACAACTATGAGAAGGGTTGGTGTGTGTGTGTGTAAATGTCCCATGAAGGATCACACTCCT